>VWZK01001807.1:0-71793 GCA_013396935.1 Baryphthengus martii | reverse complement strand
TTTACTACAATATAGATCAAGACACAAACCCTTAACAACACAGTTGGTGAGACAGTGAACTGAAGTGACCGTGAACTCTGAACTATAGACTCAATTCTGCAGGTGGCCCTGGGTTCACTCAGAAATGGAGATATTTTCAGTGTCAAATCCTAACTGAGAGGTCAAGGTAAGTTTCTTCATGGTTATGGGATATAAGCAAGCTCCTTAAACCTTCTGCATTGTTGTTGCTCTGGTTTACATATTGATCTTTCCAGATAAAATGTTCAGCAGTCTTGAACTGGAGGCAAGTGTCAGGTCTCCAATTTTTTTTTAAAATACCATAATCTCTTTTTCCTAAGATGAAATGTACCTCTTCTGTTGAGTTTCATTAAATAACATGTTGAAAGGTGTTGACGGCCCATAAGAGAAGGCTGTAATGGGAAAGGGAGCTGCTTTACCTATTGACTGCTTGAAATGGACATCAAGCCCAATAACTTTCTCAGTCTCTACAGAGAATATAGATTAAATTTAGATACCAAAGAACTTGGAAAAAATAGAGGTTTAAACAATGAGTTAGATTTTAGAAAATCCATGTCATTCAACAGTAGCTGGAATCCATTTCCCTATTTTAAAACAGATTTGTCTCAAAATGTTTTTCCTCATAGAACTCCAAAGTACATATAATCCTAACATTTCTCTAGAAACCCATTATTACTTTATAGGAGAAGACAGATGAGACAGTTCTTTAATTGTTTTAATGCATTCAGTAGATCTCATACTATTAGAGCAGTTAGAGCGATGTAAATAGTACAGGAGTTTATCATTAATTCTAATGTACTTCACATCTGGGCACTGAAGAGCGTGACACTGCCACTTTTGAACAACATTCAATCAGAGTGGTTTGAAATTATTTCCATTGCAGCTTACTTTGATGTAATGATTTTATACATTTCTGTTGTGTGCCATAGAATTACATGAAGATATATTAATTCATAGAGTCTGTTCCAAGTCTTTTAATTATTCAGTTTTATTGTTAATGCCTTAAATCTGCATAAATTCATCTTGCAGTATAAATCTGCAACTTTTAGTAATGTTCTCAAAATTATTTCTGATTTTTAAAAGTTTTCAGCTAGAAAATCCTTAACAGTCTCTTTCCCAAGACAAGCTTTAAAAATTGTGCTTCATTAAAACAAAAGTTTTCAAAGTTATATCCTGAAGGATTCCTTTTTGCAACATCCGTAGCTCTTAGGACAATGTATTGTACTCAGATCCATGCCCATGGGTTTTGATTTGAGAATGTTGTTATCTTGACCCCCCATTAAGGTCTCAGTGCTAGATCTTCGTTTCAGAAGAGAAATTATGATGTGCATATGGTTCAGGGGTACACAGAATGATGGCTACAGCTGATGAGATATGACACCAAAACCCAACAAGCCAAAGTTTTCACCAGAGGACCTTATGCCTTGAAGAGAGAAATAAAGAAGTCAGTATGTTTTTCAGCTTTGCTAGGTTCCTATGAAAGTTTCCTTAGACCCTTAGAAGTAATTTTGTTTAAGGAACAAGAGGCCAGTTGTCCACTTGATAATACCCTCATCTGTATTATTCGATTTTGTTCCTGAGCGTGTTTCTGTTTCGCTTTACTTTCTTTATCCTTGAATGGATCTTTAAAAAAACAAACAAAAAAAGTGTTACCCATTCTCTGAAACTATATCTAACAGCTCTTTCATCCCCTCAACTCTATTTTTTTACTCTCATATCTAATTTGGCCTCCAATTCCAGCAACTCATAAAAATATGTTAGGGTCCCATAGGAATACTCAATTTGTGAAGTTTTTGCCTTGTGTAAGAATTTCTTGGATTTCTTGCCTTAGTCTGTAATCTTCATAATTAGAGAAGAAGGTAGAAGGCAATGCAATACCATTAGTATTGAAGGTGATTTTGACAGAAAGCCCATGAAAGCTGAGTCAGTGAAGTGAAAATTTGTAAAGATCCAGGAAGTGAGACTTATCACATGAAGCTGAACTGGCTCTGGCAATTCTATTTCTTACAGCTTCTACATTTGCCCTGTGATTTTATGTGGGTTTATGCTCTTTTTGTGGGCACTTACAACCACAGTAGGAGAAGGTACTACTTGATGTCTTAGTTCCTTCCAGGACATTTCCTAATTCACAACTTCGCCATTCTGGAACATCATTCTTTAGTGTGGAAAGAAAGAAACAGAATCATGAAGAATAGAAAAAAAACTTCATTTCTTTGTGTATCATGTCTCCTTTTATTCTGGATTATCCCACTCCCTCTTCCACAGAGTTAGAATAGGCAAGAGAAAAAAAATAATCGAATGTCTTCTGCCACCACTGTTGTGGAAATGCTGTCTACAGGAGGGAGAGGAAAAAAAAATATTTGCAAGGGAATTTATTGGTAGAGGAATCTTCCTGAACTGAACCAAACCAAACCTTCCTTTTATTTCAGACAAAAAAAAATCCCAAAAACCTCTTATTTGTATAGCTACCAGCTCTCCAGAAAAGATTTATTGAGCCCCAGATCAAAAGGTTTTAAGGAGGAATAGAAGACATTTTTGACTTGGAGTCATTCCTTCCTCACTGAAACAGGCCGACTCCTTCCTGACTTAAAAAACTGTGGTACTGGAAGATTTGCAGAGCTTCCACTAAAATCACTTTCCCAAGAGTAAGCCAGCATCAAGGCACCATGTTTTTGAATTAGTTACAGTATCAAAGAGTTTCTCAACATGACTCTGTTATGCTGTTTTCCAGATGGCATGGAGTTCTGTGAAATCTCTGTTCTTTTTGTGCTACTAATCTTGCCTCATGACTCAGAGGCTGAAAGCCCTAAATAACGTTGATAATCCTCTGCAGTCTCTTTTGAGTCTTACCAATGCCTTTCCTCTAATGAAACATGTTGTATGCTTTACTGGAGAGATCTCGTGATTATTTTTAATACTAAGCCTTCACTCCACGCTTAGTGACATTGCTAGTCATTCTTCTGATTTATATCATAGGAAAGGATTTAGAATCCAGACTTTACATACATTATACGATCTGTATGTAATAAAAAGTATAATTTTCGGAATTCACAGAACATTTGTTATGCAAGCCTAGCTGGTTTCTCTGTGACAGACATAAGGAATTCATGGCTTGGTCAGAGACGCCTACCTTTACATGTCTACATGTGAGCTTGCAATTAGATGCCTCAGCTGTCTCTGTAGTCAGTAAAGATCTTCCTAAACATAGGTGGTTATTGCCATCTGAGATACCAAAAGACAATCAAGACGTCTGTAGGTACTTGACAGATGGGGCACATAACCTTAAGGAGACCCATAGCCTCAGAAGCAGCAAATGGAGTCTAGGCAAAATACCTACACTCTGCACTGAAACAATCCCAGTGAGACCACAGACACCTACCTGATATATAGGCATTTACATGCAAACTTTAAGATGACTTGCTCCCAAACTGATTCCTATCCTAGTCCACCTTTGGCTCCGTTTGATCATTTTCGTGTCATTACAGAAGGCTGGAGTCTAGCTGCTGCTGAAGCGAGGTACGAATCCTACTGGTCCTGTGTGATATTTTCCAGCTCTTTGAAGATGTCTCAGTTATCCTAGATGTATTTCAGATACCTATACATGACAACGGAGGCAAGCCCTTCATGGTTGTTCCGGGCACTGCTTGTATACTGTATGAGTCCAATGGCATTACTCTAACATCTGTAGAAGACAAAAGGATGTCTGTTGCTCTCTTATAGGCTTACACAGATAATAATTAAGCAAATGCTAAACTTTGTGTGTGTTAGTTAAAAATTAAATTTATCATCACGATGCATATAGTGTTATACATTATATTGCAAATCAGCTTTTCTAATTAATATACTGAAAAGGTAATTTTCTGCTGTGCATTTTCCATGTGGCTGTGAGCTATAGACACAGCAAGAGAAGTACACATTTTTAAAAGCATGTGCTAAACCAGGGTATTTGTTTTATCTTGATTTCCTCCTCAGTAATATTAAAAAAAAAAATCAGTTCTCTTCTAGAAGCTCATTGAAATAACAATTTTCCCTTTTTTACCTTTTCTTTTTTAGAGGTTAAGGCAACAAAAACTTTATCTTTCTGCACTTGCTGCTGAGATCCCCATAAAGAACTCTAAATATCTTGACCCTGTGGTCTCAGAGCTGCAAATAGTCTATACATAATAGAATTGCACTGTAAAAGCTATTTTTGTTATGAAAAACCTCTTTATGTATGCATATATTATTTATATTAGTAGATGCATGTAAGGAGAATGAATATTCATACATTTAGCAATGCTAAAACTGCGCAAAGTGGAAACACCTATTTGGTTACATAAAATACACAATCAAAGGATATCTATCAGATTACATTGTCCAAAGGACTTTCTAAGTTCTTTTAGGTCTTTGAAGATATTCAGCTCTATGAACTTAAAGTGGATAGAGTTGCTTATAAATAGGAGCTACATAAGATCTGGAAGGAATTTAAGGAAGAGAAACGTCATTCAAGAAAGTTGGACACCTATCTCCATTAGAGGAACATTCAACTAAACTAACAGGTTTAGGGTTTGGTGCCTGTTCTAAGGTAGTCATCTGGTTTTAATTTTAGTTCTTGCCAAAGACAAGTTGCTAAGATGGATGACTGAATTTCTGTCTGGAGGTGCTCACAGACTCCTTGTTCTGGTGCAAACATCATCATTGCAAGACATTCTGACTTTAGGGGTGTCAGAGCAACCCAATACTTAAGGAACATGACTGCACCCAGAAGGGCTAGTCACCAAGCCCATTGAGTGCTTATGGCACCTCAGAGTCAGCCCCTGAGACCTGTGTCTTCTCTTTACTGTCCTTGTAGGGATTGCAACTGATGTGTGAATCTACAGGGTGTTAAAACACATGAGTAATTGTTTCCAGCTACCTTCTAGACGGATGAGGAATGGGACTTAGGCAGGGGGTATTCCTGAGCCTGATCCTCCTGGAGCAGACCATTGACAGCGCAGTTAACCTTGGAGGTTTTAGACAGTTGTATGCATAAACAAGAAACTAAATTCTCCCAAGCTATCGGCATGGCATAATTCACAAGCAGATGGACCCTGTTCTGTAAGATGCCCCAATGAATGTGATGAGCATGTCTTTGTGAAAAGAATGATTACTGATAATGTCCCATGCTTTCTGGGAAGATTCCTATTTCTAGAGCTTCACAAGTGCACGCATGTTCCCTGGGGCATGTTTAAGGTTGTAAATTTGCTTTAGAAGAAAACAAGCTACTACTCCTCTGCTTTTAGGAAATGTGGGTAACTATGCACAAAATACAGCTAATTTGTTATATGGATTGTATTGATTCCACACATTTAACAGGCCAACTTAATTTGATGATGGATAAATAGTGTAATTGGTTAGTAACTGTTTCTGTTCATAAAACAAAATTATTACTTTCAGACCATCAAAGACTGCAGTGCTTTTGAAGGACCTATGCAGTATTTAAGTGCTAATGTGCTGTTTATACTTCCTATAGTTCAGGGTTGTCTGAATCTAAGACTTGAAGTACAGTCATGCTTCCTTTTTGTATGAAATGTTTTCTAGGTGCTTGATCTGAATCTCTCTTGCATGATTAGAAGTGTGAGAAGTGTCTCAATTCAAACACATCTCACATCTCACCTTTAGAAAAAAACACAAAAATTGATGGGAAAAGGCCCAGAGCGTGAAATCTCTCCTCCTGGTTGGACTGTCCCCATAAGTGGGAGACTATTGGTGATGGTTTCTGCATTTGCATTTTCTCTCTAGTCTTACGCATTCATTTCTGTGTGGAAGTCTGGCTTCATCATGGACAAAGAGTTACCCCATGTTGTGAGCTGAGAAGGCGACTGTTTCTGATGCTTACTTACCTGTGATTCTTCCCCAGACATGAGAAACAAATCTGAGCCAATGCTTCATCAAAAATGATATAATTTTACAGGAAAAGTTTTGATTTACATGTATCAGCATTTTTCAGAATAAAAGAACTATGTTTAGTTGAAAGATTTTCATCTCACTCTAACAGCAATATTGTATAAATTACAAAGTTACAGGCCAAATGCCTGACACAGCAGGATTTATACCTCTCTACAGTCTCCAGCTCTTTTTCCAATGTAGTCCTGGAAATCAGATTTCCCACAGTTGTCTTTAAGACTTTGACTGCTTTGCAGACCTCACTCATTTTCAGCTCCTCATTCCAAAATCTATCTTTTCTTAATTTCAACCCACTACTTAATTTGTAACCGTTATACAGGTTTATAGCTAATGGTTAGAATGTCAATGCAGTATCACGCTGATAAGATTGACAGTATTGGGTCACATTAGTCCTTTCTGAATGTCTTCCTTTACCCTTTGTGAAAATTAATTTATAGCTGATTTGGGATGTCAGGCTCTGCAGCAACAGCCACACAGCTACATCATGTTCTAACTTCTGGCTGGCTTGGCTTATTAAAGCCTCTTAAAAATTTGGCATCAACCCGAACTGGAGCTGTGAATCGCTCTGTTGTAGCAAAACAATCTTTCTGTCAATTCTGTTGATTTTAAAGTGAGACTGGTCCGATCAGATTTTTCACATATGGAGGTGCACAGCTGGTTCTGTTACTTTCAAATGAATCCAAAAATATGCCCACTGGGGCTTCATGAGACTGAAGGGAAAATGTTATCTTACGAAACAATTTTACCTTCTAAGGCAAGATACATCTGCTGGTAGTGACAGCTCTGTAGAAACAACAGAGATAAAATATGCTACAAAGATCTTCAACATATTCATATCTAATTACAGTAGACCTGAAATACTATGTCCTTTGGGAAAAAAAACAAACCAAACCAAAACCAATCAACAAACAAACAAACGTGAGGAATGAATGAATTTACCTTGTTTGTGTACTTTTAGACGAGATTGATATGGACCGATAAATGAGCTCAACTAGTATTTTAGTTACTGCAGATGTTCTTCCATTTTCTACTCTGCACAGATGAACGATGATGATGGATCTGCTTCCTGCTGCATTAATAGCAGGATTATTATTTAAGCACAGTAGCTTAGGCTGAGGATATCTTCCAAGAGAGTAGATACATTCATGAGAGTATCTAAGTGTACTGTCATGATGTCCATAGTAGGGCTGCTAAGGTTGTCTCTTGTACATCTTAATTTACTAATATATCATCTTTAGCTAAGGTATTCCAAATAGTTAGGACCAGAATCTTTGTTTAGCACTGGGGACCAGGGCCTTAGCAGGAAGCTAAATGCTGAGTGGATATAAAAAGGATATTTAAAAAAAAAAAAAAAAGAAAAAATACTGGAGGATGCCATCACCTTCTNAAAAAAAAAAAAAGAAAAAAGAAATCCTAGCATTTCTTGAGCAGGAGAATCTGCTGTTATTCGAGCTGTGACTGTATGAAGTTCCTACTGGTGTTCCATGTGTAACAAGAGAAAGGATGTTTTGGCTAAAGTTAATCCTTGTTTTTATAGAGAAACAGGAATTGCTGAGCAGACTTTACATGATTCTTGATCTTACAATGAAAGACCTTGAGCTCAAGTCACTGAAAGACATGCGCATGTGTATGTAGCCAAGTATTTTTTGAGGAATGAAATGCTTACCTTACATTTACCTTTCCTGTACTTTTTCCACAACTGCTTTGCTGTTTTGAATCATCAGGGAATAGAACTGCATGTAGGACACACATTGCAGACACACCGTGGAATATTTTTTTTGTCTTCTTTATTCCCATAGGTATTTGAGGATAAAGATAATTTCCATAAGTGAATGCAGATTCATAGTCTTTCTGTAGTTCCCTCAAACAGAGAAGACAAATGAAGAAAAGTTTGCCCTACCATTTAAAATGCTCGGCACATGCCTCTGAGGCTGTTTATGTAATTTTTTTCTCAAAACTGTTGAAAAATGGTTGGTAGACACATGAGTAATCCTTCTGTGGTCATATCATTGTCTTAATTTAGGATTAAAATTAAACTCTTGTTTGAATAGTGATTCTCTGGCAATCTTTAACTTGAAGAATTGCTAATGTAATCCTCAACTTTATCACCCTTGCCAGTGAAGTATGGGCACACAGGGCCACTGATATGCTGTAACCTATATAAGGGATTTTTTTCAGAACACAGGACATTTATTTCAAAGATGGTGATGTGGAGGACACTTTTTTACTGTTTGAATCCTTAAAAAGAATACATTATCCTTCCATATATTGCAGGAATATTGGTAAAAGTTGTGCTACCACAGTGGAATATGCAGGTCCCCAATACAAACTTGAATTCTGCCTCATGACTAGGGCCCATATCCCATGGTTTAGCTTACACATACTTTGAGCAATTTCCTCTGAAGGAAGAGATTCTCATTGTCTAACTCCTACAGGATGAATGGCTGATTTTAGTGCAGTTTGACAGATCCCTCACTCAATCTCTTATCTGTGGCAGTACAAGAAATGTTTTGAAGTCTAATACAGAGGTGTCAGGTAGACATTAATGAACTTATATGCCACTCTCTCAAACAAGCATGACAGCTTATAGACTACTCGCTTTCCACAGGAGGATCTTCTTCATAAAGCCAGAACCAGCCTAGCTTACCTTCCTCTGAGATGATAGGTTTTGCCTTCCTCCTTGGCCTCCCAAAGATATTTATCCTGTAAACTGTTATTGCCAGCTCTTCTGTTGCTTTGGGAAGCAAAGGAGGTTGTATGACTGGCAGAGGAAAAGTAGACTCTGGAAGGGACCCACCTAGGAGAGACTGCAGTGGAAAGACAGTTTCCAGGCACTCTGTCATCCCAGATTGCACAGAACAGAAAGTTTCTTCTTGTTCTTGGAACTCACATATTTGGTATTTCAGGGCAGATTTAAGAGACTGAGGAGTTTCTTGTTCATGTGGATGACAGATGGGTAGTGGCAAACAGGTTGTAATGGAAGAAAGACATGACAAATGATGCAGCTAACTTTCTTCTCTACAACTCTTCTTAGCATCTAAAAAGCATAGTAATTCAGAGAGTGAAAGTAATGTAGTTCCTAGTATACCAGTAGAGAAAGTACATAAAAAAGCTATGGATCTAACTGGAAATGAGCAATTCCACTTCACAGTAAGTTCTGAGGTTTCAGAACAAAAGTATTAAACTTAAAAAGTCAAGCTGTCTTTCCTTTTGTTTAATCTTCATTTTCCTATTTATCTGTTACCTTACCGATAGCTTTTGAGGTTATTAGTCAGTTTCAAATAAATTTAACAGAAGAGTTGAGGTATCAAAACTGTGACATCACATTAAGTTGAGATGGATAATGGAAAGAGTCCTTAGAGGCAACAGCAGTTAACACATCTCTTTTCACCTACTTTGAAGATCTAAAGGTCAAATTACTTTGCACCTACTGCATGCAGCACTTGTATGCATTTAAACCAGTGAAAACATCTTTTGGCTCTTGTTTCATCCCAGAGGTAGGAAGGAAAAAGATCAGGGAACAAAGGATGCAAGCTCTCAGCAACCCTGGCTGCATCAATTTGCAGTTCATGGAACAACTTTTTTCTTATGCATTGAAATGAAAAATGAAATCTTTTGATTTGGGCATGCACAAACATATATGTGACATGCCTGCATGTTCCAGGAGTAGGAATATAAGAAGAGCTGTACTGGATGAGATCAAATGCCCACTTAGGACTAGTGAGATTACTACTGTGTTTCCAGCGGTGACCAATGGCAGATGCCTAAGAAAGAATATAGGAAAGGGGCAGGATATAGTGATATTGATGGTGACACAATGGTAGCTCACCAGAGCTCTCTTCCTTCCTGTCAGGGCTGCTGCTTCCCAGGTGACATCAAAGGGATCTCTCCATTTAACAACTCTTGATGGATTCCTCTCTTTGATTTCTCAGTTTACTTTTTGGTCTCACACAGAAGTTTATATCCAGGTCATACATTGAAGAGATCCACAAGGTAACTATACATTGTATGAAAAAGTATTGTCTTCTCATTTCTTTTCAATTTGTCACCTGCTGGCTTTAGTTAATGCCTTCTAGTGCTTGTACAGGAGGGTAGTATAAACAACCATTCCTTATCAGCTTTTCCAGTTTGTGCATTATTTTTCAGACCTTTCTGGTATCCCTCTTGAAGTTCTCTCTTCCATATAGACTCTTGACACTTGAGTAGAAGTGATTTCACTCTGTGTACTTTTGACTATTGCTTTATTAGTTTGGGATTCTTTGGGACTAAAATTGCATATTAGATATAAAATAAAGGCATGCCATAGAATAATGAATATTTTTGCATTCTGTGTGTAATTTCTTATTTTGTCCTAGGCCAATCTAGAATTGAAACATTTTTGTCCCCTCCCCTGGCTAGTATGGGTTACTTACACCCACATACTATAAAGCCAGTCTTTCCCATGCTAAGGCACCTTTTCCAGTAGGTATTATATTTAACCAAGGTACAATTTGGAAAAAAAGTGTCCCAATCAATTCTAGTTAAACTTAGATAAACTATAAACTGATAAACTTTGAATACCTTTTCTTTATTCAGGGGAGGACATATTTTGGGGAATGCAAATTCATGAGGCTCCAGGAATTCTTTGAATCTAGTTTTGGTTTTGTTAATGGCTTTATTACAGAAAATGGAGTTTACATAAGGAATGGTGAGCCTGACTTTTCTGTGTGCCCATGCTCTTCTCAGTCCTACTTCCTCCACTAACCCATACATATACAGTGAAGAAGACCATAATTCTTTTTTTTTTTTTTTTTGTCATGGGCAAAAACTTTTTTAAAAATTTAGACTTCTCCATTTTGTAACAGTTCCTGTGGCAGAATATTGGCTAACCCAGTATTCAGTAATATCTTACAATTACTTGGAGGTGAATGCAAATTGAGAAAAAGCTGTATGTAGTCATCTGTAGCCAAATACAGAGACTCAACTATGTTGCTTGGAAATTCCTGCATGTGTTTGTTCAGTCAGTTATTAGGAAATGATACAATACTATAGTTATCTGGTCTGGATGACACAAATAACTGAAACAGAAAGCTGCAGCAGTGCATCCAATATATAAAATGCCAGTATATTTTTCTAAACAGAACAGCTACACATAAATTTCTTTCAAAACAATTTTAAAATTTTCAATATAAATGCCAATACTGAGTTTTAATTTCACTCATAACCCAGGCATGGTGAGACAAGGATTACATTCTATTCACAGTGGATTGCAGTTCCTGTTTATTTTGGCTGGCAAACTAGCAAACAGAAACTGCTGACTAAAATTTAGACAAGTGCCAGCTGCACATTAAAGTTTTAGATGTAGAAACCTGCTTACTAAAGCTGAGTAAGGACTAATAAACTTTTTTACAGGACACTTCCTTCTTATTGTTCTCTAAATAATGTTTCTGCACAGCTCGCCATTGTTTGTTTCAAAGAACCAACATTTAAAGTATAAGGAAATGTTTTGTTTTCAGAACGAGGCACATTTCTTTCTTTAATGCTTGAAGAGAACACCAGATTTTTTAATTAATTATTTACAAACCATTTAAGAACCAGGACTTGCAAGCATTAAATGGTTAGAAAATACCATTGAATGACTTTTACATCCTTCTAGTATTTTCCCAGGATGGCTAGTACAGACAGGGCCATACAAGGTGCTTTGTTTCTCGTAATGCCCTTCAGTTCTTGTGAATTTGATCCAACTTCAGAATGAGACAATAAGGGAGTCACCGAAAAAGATGCAAGACTTTTTTTTCCCTCTTTCACATATCTGTACGTTTACTGACTGTCAGAATACATATGGAAGCCTGATGTTGATAGAAAATACACAATGTGAACTTCAAAAGAAACAACCCAAAAATGTGCTGATTTTAATTCCAGGATGGATTGCACCCTGACAAAACATATCGAAAGCTTTTTTCTCTTGAGCCACCATTATTTTCCAAGACTGCATTGAGTGCATGCAACAGGTTATTATTCCCTGCAGTGAGGAGATAGTCTACAAAACATAGACCACTGAGTTCCATCTGCATACTCCGCAAATCTCAGAGGCATTTTTCAGATACACCAAGGCAGCACTAAGAAGATACTCTGACACAACATAAGGAGCAGTGCCTGCTCATTACCACTGAACATTGTCATGTGTGTGTTAAAACAAACAAACAAAATTGTATTAATAGCCAGGTTTCCTTTGAAATATTGACCAACATCTCATAGAATCATTGAAAAACTTAGACTGGAAAGGACCTCTGTGTCCTCCAAATTCCTGGTCAAGGTCAGACTTCTTTTAAAATTAGAAAAGGTTGGTAAGGCCTTGGGCAAACTTTAAACACATCCAGCATATCCCAAATCTCTCTCAGAAGCCTGTTCTAGTGCTTAATGCCTCTCTTTGTGAATACTTTTCCCTAAGTTCAATTTTTGTTGCTGTATCATCTAAAAGTTACCTCTTATCATCTTGCTGAGACCTTCCTAAAAGCCTGGCTCTATCTTCTCTGTAGATTCCCTTCAGGTACTGGAAAACTGCAGTTTGATTCCTCCTCATGCATTTCTTTGGTTTTAATAGATGCAGTTTCCTCAGCATCTCTTTACTGCATGGAGACAAGGGACTCCAGGGCCCAAGTTATCCTCCTGTTTGTTGATCCTTCTTCTTTACTGGGACATTCAAAACTGGACACGATACTCCAGATTCAGTCTCAGAAGTGGCATACAGAGGGGAACAAAAACTTTCCTTGCCCTATTGATTACCTCTAGCCTGGATATGGTGCTGGATGTGATTGACCTTCACTGCTAGTAGGACACACTGCTGTTCAACCTGCTGTCTACCAGAACTGTCTAGTCCTTCTGCTTTTTATCCAATAAGTCTCCATCTTGAAATGTTGCACAGAATTATTCCATTTCAGATGCAGGGTTTGACATTTCCCTTTGAATAACTTCCTGCCAGCCCATCCTTTCATCTTTTTGAGGGTCCTTTAAAGACAACCCTCCCCTCCATCATATCCACTATTCCCTGAAGTTTGGTGCCTTGTGGACTTGGTAAGAGTGTGCTCTGTCCAATGGTCCAGGTCATCAGTAAGGGTGTTAAACACTACCAGTCCTTGAGGAATGCCCACTATAACTGGTAACTAGTTGATGTTTGAACTAAAAGTAGTTCAGTAAAGATGTTAAACTCTACCAGGCCTTGAGGAATGCCAGTCATTACTGGTAATCAGTTGGTGTTTGAACTAAAAAGTAGTTTAGTTCAGATGTTAGTTCTCCGCTATAAAGGTAGTTACCCTTTAAGCCATGGTCCCCTGTACTTTACTCATTCAGTCCATATTTTGACAGGTTGGATACAGGGTTACTGTGAGACAATATGTCTAAACCATTGTTAATTATGGCAAATAAATATGGCAAAGATAAATGTCATCTACTGCTCTGCCCTTGTCTCCCAAGCCAATCACTTAATCTCAGAGATCTTCCCTTTCTAAATCCATCTTGGTGTTTCCAATCAATTTTTGTCCTTGAAGTGCCTGAATTGGCTTCTGTAAAGACTTGTTCCATGATATTCCCAGGGACTGATAGGAGGCGACTAGCCCATTGATTTTCTTTCTGAAAAAAGGAAATTCTTTTGCATCTTCTTGCTTTCTGTTGAGGACAGACATAAAGTATGTCTCTTTCCAGTCATTGAGGACATCCTATGATCACTACAGCTTTTCAGATGTGATAGAGATGAACCTCACAGTGGCATCAGCCAGACTCCTACATAGAATCATAGAATGGCTTGAGTTGAAAGGAACCAGAAAGATCATCTAGTTCCAACTCTCCCTGTCATGAGCAGGGACACCTCCCGCCAGACCAGGTTGCTCAGACCCTCACCCTGCATCCCAAGGTGTTGTGTAGATCCTGCTTATTTTCAGGTAGTGCCTAACTCAAATTTCCTTTAATATGTTGGATAGTACTTCTCCAAACATCATGCAGTACTTCTGTCCACTGGATTTTTCTATGGTAGACCCTGGATGTCTCTGAGTCAAGTGAAACAGTGATGCCTACATGTCCCCTGCAGAGACTAACACTTGAAAATGTCAAATTTCACTTCTTTTTAAAAATCATCCACTTGATCTGAAAATAGCATTTAGAGCATGATGATATGAAATACTATAGGATGACTATTAAGAAGTAGTAGTAGTCCATGGAAGTGGAACATATTTTCTTCTATCCTTGTTCAGCACACACTGGCAGAAGTATGAAATCTTGTCTCATGTGACCTGAAAATATATCAGTTTGATGACTGAGCATAATCTACACACACACAATTCTGGAAATAATGATTCTTATAAATCTACCCTTCACTAATAATTGATGAATGTTGCTTTCATATTACATCTGATATAACTCTTTCCTGAAAGGAAACACAACCCTTCCCACCCCACTGCCTTCTTGTATCTCTGCCATCAGTAAACTGTTCTGAAATTGTTACATGGCACTGCTAGTATCAGCAGGGTTTGTAGAATGAATGAAAGTAAGTTTCAGCTAATCCATATGGACTTGAATGTCCTTGCTTTTCTTCTTGTTGTTGTTGTTTAATCATCCATTTCACAGGCAATTTCAGATCCTATAGTCATTTGTAAATCCCACAAAAAAGCTTCACAAGTTCATTCAAAGTAGATAGATGCTGGGAAAAGAAAAACAAAAACAAAAGCAAACCCTACTTTAAGTTCCTAAAGCTCGTTCCTCACCTACCTAAAAAGGATTTGCAATTTTTATTTTTCTCTGCATTGCTTGTTTGGGTTTTGGGTTTTTTTTTAATTGTATTTTAAGATCTTTTTACTAGTGGGGTAGCCATCACAGTAGTTTCATAATCCAACATTTCTTAAACAGCAAGTTTCTCCTAGTTTTTAGCGATCATTCAGTTTTCTCATTTTTTTATTTAATTGTTGCTAGGTTTGCCGCATGAATCATTGACAAAACAACTCCTTCTTAGAAACACACCTACAGATGTTTGTATATTTTAAATATCCATTGGCTAAACTGATGTTAAACCGAACATTAGTTCTCCTCTGTAAATTCAGGCTTTCTCCTCCTACTTTTTATGCCAAATTCTTTCCAAGTAGGCTGTATCTACTAGGAGGCACTTAAGCAAGGATTATCAACAGTTTCTAGGACACAAGTTCACAAATTTGGATCATTTAAAGCCTTTGTATCCTTCATAGTTCAATGCAGACCTCTTGAAGTATCATAAGCATCATCAAAAAAAGCTCTCTCTGTTTGCCAACATCCTGTTTGCAGGTCTGTGTATCTGCTTTGTACATTTTCCCCTGGTTTTGGAAGGAATTGTTTTTGACAGCCTACTCATCAGGATGATTAGCAGCACATATGAAGCAACAGCAAACAACCAGCTCTTAACTTTTATTAAGAAAATAAATTACCCTAGAAGGTAGGTTAGCATATACTGATAGAAAACATCAATCATAGTGTGTTCAGGGGAAGACAAAGCACAGATGCGTGAGACACAGTGGAGAATTGTCTGATGAGGAGAAATGGAGGTTGATAAGACTTGTTTGATGCTTCTAGGAAGAGAAGAATCCTGAGTGCAGCTATAGCCAAGATCTGTGAATTATGTGAGTTCCCTACTCTACTGCTTCCAGAGGGGAAAATAAGAAATGAAGAGGAGAAAAGTCAAGGTCCCACAAAATGCTGAAACTTGAGTTCACACTATAAACCACTCTGAATTGTAATTGCAACCTAAGAATTCTGTACACAGATCTTCTACCAGCTATGTAACTGGTTAGGATTTCTGGAAGGAATGGGATAATTCAAGTTGTTTCTGCTCTGAGATGCATCTTTGCCCATGCAGTCCATCTCCATTTTACCAGGAGTAAAAATCTCTTTTCATTTTGCGTGTTTATTGTTCCATTCATGCAATGAATTAGGTAGGTCTGAGTTCTGACTTACTGCTTGTGAAAACAGCATACTGGATTTGTGTTATTTACCAAACTGCAGTGAAGACAGAGGCTGTGAGATCCAAGACCACTAACAAAACTTGTATATTCCCCTCTGATCAGGACTGAGTCATGGTGATGGGACGTCGTCTATAAGAAGTTAGCTTTGCTTCTGCATTACAGATAAACTCTGAATTTCATTTTCCAGGTATCACTCTGGCACCTCCCTCTACTACTAAATCACATCAGACTTTACAGATAAATATTGTTGCATCATGCACTTTTAAATGCAAAACTCATTCAGTACAAAATATCACACAAGACATTCCACATTAAATAGCGATCGTTGTGGAAATTTCCTAACAAGATCTTGAGTTGTTTAAGATTTAATTCTATCAGGTGTTTTTATATTGATGAAAATGTTATTTAAAGTCAGGAATGTCTATACATTAAAACTATGATTCCTTCTTTTTTAGTAGGATCATATATGTCCTGGTTGTTTCCAGTTGCCTATCATATAGTCACAGTGTGCTTTGCTTGCCTAGTATTTTTTAAATTGTTGATTGGACACTTGATATTCAAGACATTGTCCCCAGAATGACAGGCTGGCTTTGAATATGTTTTCTTTCATCAACATTCAGTGAGAGAAAGAGGAAGAAGTCTTTACACAGTCACAGATCAGGAGAATAGATAAAAGGAGACCAGTAGGAAAAGAAGGAGTTTGTAAGTAAGTGCACTGTGAACACAGACAGAACTCACTGTCCTTTCTTGTCAGATAGAGCAATATAAGAAATAATTGGCTTACTTTGTATGAGAAAAAAAAGACAGGTTCAATATTAAGAAATTCTCAGAAGCCTACAAACAGTTAGATAATGGAGGCAGCTTCTGTGGGATGCTGCAGAATCAATATTATTGGAAAAGTTCAAAGTAACATTTAACACTCTTCTGTCTTTGATGGGTTGAGAAAAATTAAACTGCCTCTGTCCATCTGGGGATTGAATGCTAATAATATCATTAGTTTTCAAATTCTAGAGATAGAAACAGTGCAATATAGATGAGTAATGATCATTTTCCCTCAGAAAAACTTAGAGCGCCCAATTTACGGTTCTGCTAAGAAGCCTGACCGAATACAGAGGGCTCTTGCCAAAGTGCACAGAGCTCACGGTAGGATGACAGAAAAATTCTGGAAGGTGAAGGGTCAAACTACAGGGAATGATATGTAACCAAAGGCAGCATGGGAAATGGAGAAAAAAAAAGAGAGGACAGCATTGTATGATACAAGACAGTGATGCTTTACTGGAGTTCATGTTCATTTCTGGATCATTTGGTGTGCTCTTGAACATATTTTATATTACTTTGATGCTATATCAGGGCTGAGAAGGGTTTATACAGCATCTCGAAGTGGTGAAATTTGGAGAAGGTAATGGCATACTTGGGTGGGCATATGATTCACACAAATAAAATAAAATGTAAAATGTACAGCAGGGCTGCAGGAGAGATGAAAGAAAATAGCTGTGTCCAACAAAAAGAAGTGAGATGTTCAGGACTCCTTTCAATCACCAAATTCCTATGTCAAAAACACTGAAAGGTGTTTGGGGCACAGCTGTACCACAAATGCATTAAACATTAAACAGTGTCCTTATCTGAATGAGGTGAAGCTCACAACATTAGGAGAAGACCGCACTGCTGTCTGATGAAATAAGGCCTTGAAAAATGCAAGTCTTTCGTAACTGAAATCAGCTGAACTAAAATTGCAGCAACAGATTGCTGTTGCTACACTGCACTTCAGCAGATAGATGCTGGAAATCTTGGTGTCTGGTCTGTAGTGTCCCGGGTACAGGCTGGTTACTGCACATCAGACATCACTTTCATTACCTTTTGAGAGAGACATAGAAAACATGTTACAAGAAGAAGGAGAAAACTGAATCAGATTTGGGAGAAAAACATTGTTCCAGGCCCTTTATATCACCTCATACGTCTTCCTTTGTTTTGTTTTGTTTATTTATTTATGTGTGTTCTCTGATATTTGATCCAGGCACAAAGTCTTGGTATTCCCTATTACTTTTGTAGAGCTAATAGTCGACTTCATCAACTCAAATTTAATCATAATTATTACTGCCACCCTTCCTACTTTTCTCAAGGTACAAAATTACTTACTTGCTGATGTCTAGCTAATCTCTATTTCTGTGAAATTCTATTTCAAGATGTATGTGAACATTTCAGCATTATGACAACCACTTTGTGAGGAAAATAAAAAGAAATTATTCAGAGTGGACAATTTACTGTTAAAGACAGCAAACAAATTACAGCATAAAAACTTGGTTTTCTGCTGCTGGATATATCCCTTTATTTTGCCACATAAATATTCAGAAGACCCTCCAGACCCATAGCATGATCTCTGCTTGCGCTTCACAGGCCAGAGGGAGAAGAGGAAGTTCTACTCTCACCTTGCATCACCTATAAAGCCGTTTTCACTAAACTGAGGCACTGACTGCTCCAGGGATTCAGCCAGTTCCTCTGCCAGCATTAGAAAGGATTGTTTTTTCCATATGCAGTATTTGCCAAATGCATTAATTCTTGTGTTCCTTCAAAGTGCTGAGGGATGGCAAGAGCAAGAGAGGACATTGGAAGGGTACCTGCCAGTGCTGTGAGGCAGAGCAAATTTCCTTTCATAGCTCTGGCTGGACAGCCTGACAAATTTATTGCCATGCTGATGGCCAGATTTAGGGTCAGGAAGGAGAGGGTATTTTTCAGATTAAATCAGAAAACATTGCCTATAATTTACCTTCCTCTTCTGAATTTAATATTCAGTTCTTATGAGCATCTGGGCACGTTGCCCTGCTTTTTTTGGTAACACCTTACTCTGCCCTGCCACTTCTATAGGGCAAATACAATATTGGCCTCCCCAGCAAAACGTGTTTTGCTTATTGGACTTGGAATAGGATAACTGATGTAAAAATGGTGCCCCATGACAGCTGAAACCATGGGTCTGTGTGATTTCATGGTTCTTTCTGGCCTCTTTGAAAAAGTGTCGAAGAGAGTAATCTCTTCCACAAGCTTACTTACAGTACAAATAGAACATACCCATTTACTTTAAAGTGAAATTTTGATCTTGCTTACTTTGGTTTTAATTCTCCTTTCCTGCAGCAGTGAGCATATTGACAATGCTGAGATTTAGTTTTCGTTAAGTGACGAGTAGAACACTTGTAGTGCAGTGCACTGCTTTCTCCTCACCCTCTCTGGACTCCGCAAAAATCATCGCCTTTGTGGTTTTACTGTTCCTGATCCATGCAGGTAACTTCATAACCTTGGCACCACACAGACTACAGAATTATTCCCTAATGGGAAATTGCATGGGATGGTGACAATTATCGCTTTTGCAAGTGTTAACCGGATCCCTGTTATCACATTTTAGAAGTTTTTCTATCTTCCTACTGCCCTTCCTATTATCCTCTCTTCAGTACAGACCTTATATTATGAAATAACCTGCTGAAATTCATATTGTGATATGGATTTGAAAAGAATGGCACAGCTATAACATTCATTTTCTGTATCAGAATACAGTACCTTCGGACTGTAAAAATATTAAGACTGCAAATACAAAACAATTTCAAACAGGAAAAACTTGTAGCTCAGAAAATAGAAGTTTGTTTACAAAAGGAGAAAATGATCAAATTTAAAATGCATATTTGTCCCTGATCACAGATCCACATGTATGATTGTCAAAGAAAAATAAATCATAAGCAAATATATATACAATAAGGAATTTAACTTATCCTAGCTCAGTCTAAAGCACTGTATTTTTCTTTCATGTTTATTTTGTGAAGTCACTTGATTTTACTGTATGACTGCTGTCATAAACCCAGCTTTTCCTGATGAATAGTATTTGGCATGAAGTCAAACTACAATTTGGCCCTTGTTTTTCTAGGATTAAGTGAAAAACGTATAAGCTCTCTGTACTTTGTAAGGCTAAATGAAAAAATGCCAGTTTATCACTGGTAATTGCTTTGAAAAGTGACCACCTGAATGAAATTACCAGTCTGTGTGGTTACAGATTAAGCATCATTATTCAAGGACAGGAAACTGAGAGGAAGAGATGTCTTCGATCTTATATAAATAAACAAGAAACTGAGTATGTCAGAGATGCCAAAGGAAGAAAAGGGACTGCCTCATCTAAAGTCCCCCAGGTGCAGTTAGGTCCCTTAGATGATTTAATATATTCCTCTGGAGAGAGGAAGCTCACTCCATCCAGATTGTTCTATTCTCCCTCCCTGTCAGACTGACATTAACCTCAGAAATGAAACATAGGAGGGAGTGGGAAGGTGAAGCACGACACAGTTCTGTTTTATAGAAGATGCTGGCCAGCTAATTGATATAGAGGGATAGTTCTTTTGCCGAGATAAAACCTGTGGCATTAGAAATGTGAAGCATTGTGGTAGAAGAATAAACCAAAGAGAAGGAGGCAGGAGTAATCACAGAAGGAGGTTAGTATGGTGTAGGTAAAAATTTTGGCACAGCTACATGGAAGGAAGGATTGTTTCGAAGTCAGCATGTGTGGTAAAGCTTAGTGAAAGAGAATAGGCACCAGATACCTCATTAGAGGAAGTCTGGACAGAGAGTTTATTTCACTCTCCGTTTGTGGATTACTGGCTTTTCACATTTCTCTTTCCCCATGAATATCCATTCCATTTTTCCCACTTCACCTGCATTTTCCTCACAATTTCATCTTGTCATGACCTTCACAGGACTGTAGATGCAATAGTCTTCAGAAAATATCTATGTGTACTGTCATCTGCAGATGTTCATGACATGTTATGTCCTTTCTCAATATGTTCAAGTAAGTCCAAACACAAAGGTGACCCATGTAGCACTCAACAAGACATGTACCATCTGCCTTTGGGATAGAGACTTATCATTATTCATTATCCCTTGTTTCCACCAAGCAACTGTTTTTCAGTCTACTTGTCATTATTTCTGTCAGTGGCAATACGATGTTATAAACAAAATTTTGTGAGATAGTATGCACAGTAAAATCCCATACATCATGCCACCCGACTTCTGTTTGTCTGCAAGTTTTGTCATTCCTTTGAAGAGGTAATCTAATAAGAAAGATATATATTATTTTATTTCTTGCTTTCTTTTGTCAGTGAAATGAAGGTCCAAACAAGAGCTTCAGAGATAAAGCAGTAGTACCCCAGGAAGAGCCCTGATCTCCTCATTTGTAGCCAAGTGTTCTCACTGTTGGGCTGCTACAGTCTGACTCACTGCGCTTCCTCTCCTCTTGACTTATTAGTCCTGACTTGACATATTGCCAGGTTTAGGCAGGAGGCCTGAACTTGTCCTCCTCTCTCCCCACCCAGCCACTCCTTCCATCAAGAAAACATAATGTTTAGGCAAGCCAGGCTGCTGGGTAGACCTCTGTGTTTGATATCCCTTGGGTTGAGGAGGACCCTCTATTTTCCAAGGTAACTGATTAGACCTGAAGCTAAAATTTTGAGGTCTACATTTTCACATTAAAAAAAACCCCTGAATGATCACAGATAATTTGCATTGCTTGTGAATTCCAGTCTGCAATCTTACAGAAATGTCTATCATGCTTTCTTCTTAATCTTCAGTTTTCTTCAAGTGCGTTCTTTATAATGCTTGACCATTCTTGCCGCAGGTAGTTTATACAATTCTAGAAATATAATATATATTCATATTTCTCTTGGTAGAACCAATAGAAAATCCTCATTAGTACTATCAGAAGAGAGTATTTTTCTTCCTATTCCATCCTTATTTCTCAATGTTCAGAGTGATTGGTATTGTAGTGGAAAGTAAGTCACTTTCTACTGCAATAACTGGACAGAAAGAATGACTCCACTGCTGCCCTGGAAAGGAGAATATATATCTTTTTCATCACTGTTTTTATCCACTATAAGATACAGGAGTAAGCTTGTTCATATTTAACATTCCTTCTAAAGTTATTTCGGCTTTTCACTTAAATCTACTTAATTATTTATCTGTATAATCAAATCTGCACAATCTCCCCAGAAGAAATAAATGACATAGTTTAGATATGCAAAGGATGCTTAGTTTCTGAGAAAGAACAAAGCCTTTACAAACTCTTCCCGAGAGAACATAACATTGGACAGAGATCAAAGGAGAAAACCCAGTCCAACACTATTAGATGGATTAAATTTTATTTGTAATCTTGCAATGGTATTGCTCAAGTTTCAGCCCCAGAAAGGTTTTATGAACGTTCCCAAGAGAAAAAGAAAGTAACTGACACAATTTGTTTAAGATATATTTCAAGAACAGAAATGAGCAGATCTGCAATTTGGAGCTTTCTGTGCACTTCTCAGCATTGTTATCCTCCTGATGTAAGAACTAGATCTAATACTCATTTGGAGGAGGCAGAGCTTCAATCCTTAAGCAGAGCTCCTTTAAGTTCTTTTCTGAGGATGTTTATGACTTGTTCTTCTGCCCATAGGGATCTGAAGAAACAGTTCCTGTGGAAAAGTTGGTTTTGTAGGTCTGTCTGATCATGTTCCCTTCGAACAGCTCTACCTTCTCGATGTTTACTGGGCTTGGCCAGATTTGTTCATGTTTGTACATGTGGGAGGTAGACATTTTGCCTTGACAGCGTTCCTTTCTATGTTTGCTCTTTCTTCAGCCCTTTTAGGGGAAGAGTGTCTGTCACACTTCAAGCTTTCCCGAACTGAATGCTTCTTGCAGCTTGAAACACCAGTTACTTGTCCGTTTCCCATTCTGAGTAACTCAACCAGCTCATATTAAGACTGCGCCATGAAACTGTTTTTCATAATATTTTACTAAAGAATTAATAGCTACTGAGTTTATATAGTGGTAACTGCTGTCTTAATCTGTTCATATTTGCTCTGCTGTGAGTGTTTACAACAAGAGTGATAAAAACATTGTAGGTTCTGACAGGGGACACATTTATTTACTTCAAATACGTGTAAAATATTTATTTTTACTGTTCTATCCCAGCTTGATACATAAGGTTTTACATTATGCATTGAAATATGAATGTGCCCCGTGTTGATTTTGCCTGCACGGGGGAGGTTAATATCTGTAAAGCAAAGTGACAGTAGAGGAGCAAAGCAGGGACTCTGGAACATAAAAAAATGGAGAGCCTCCTCCTTAAAAAATATCTCAGTGAGATGTAAAAGATACATGGCAAAACAAACAAAATACTCGTGTTCATGGGTGGACATGTGTGATCAAAATGTTTTTCTTGTTTCTGGGAGATAATAGCACAAATATGTAACATCTACCATAAGACATTACCATATTTAATCACATTTCCCAAGACATTATTTCTGCACAAAGAAGTGATTTTCTAGTACTGCATGCTATTTGGATATGTCTCACAGAACCACAAGATATTTTACTTGCTGAGAAGTGTATGTGATGCTTGGATTTGAGCACTTTTATATTCTTGACACAAACATACCATTGAATCTCATTAGGAAGTGCTAAAGGATGACATTGCAGCTACGTGTTTAAAATTTCCATTTAAGATCATCTCCATTCATCTTTATAATTGTGAGATGACTGGATAATATAATCTAGGGAAAGTCGTTGTGTTTTACATCAAATAAAACGTGCTCAACTATCCTGGAGATGCTATTCACTATAACACTTTTTGAACTGGGATACCCATAAAATGTGATAAGAATTTATGATGAAAGAGTTAAGCAGTACAGAAATTATAAAAAAAAATACAGAAATGTAGTCTGGAAAGTCATTTTAAGGAACGCATTAGCCTGTCAGTCTACCCTGTTTTCGTCTTGAGTTTCATTAGTCGATGAGTGCATTAAAACATTGCTTCTGTTAGAACTACACAGTTTAATGCTGTAGATATTTGGATAAGGGCAAGCGGATTTGACCTTAAGGAACTTATTACTTCAATCCTCTTTTTATTACACAAGTCATCGGCCTGGTTAATTTCAGCTCAGCAAATCACTGCATAAATTTATAGTAGCTTTTCTACTTAAACAGAGATGTGTTTTGAATGTTCGAAAGAGAGGCAGCATTTTCATGATTAGGTTTAATGATACAATACGCAGAACCATGTTGTATTCCAACTCTGAATCTACAGAAATATGGAGTGGTGGTTTATATATTTTGTATGCAAAGTATTACATTAATAGCACATTAAGACCATATAGGCAATTATCCTGAAAAGTCATACGGTGGCTAAAAAGCACAAAAGAAATCCATCTCTTTGGGTTTTTATACGTCTCGTATTTTGCCTGCACCTATATTACTTACATTGATCTCTAATGTTTTTTACAGAAATAGTTACTTTTTTTGGTGTATTTATCCACAGAGCAGAGAATGTAGACATTTTGTGTTGCTTACACATGTTGATTGTGCCATCAAGCTTGGATAAAGAGGTTCAAGCCTCTCTGTGTCTCTCTGACACAGAGGCTTATGGTATTCCCCACTGCAAGTATTCAAAAAATATGAGGCAGCCTATTAAAAAGTCACAAAACTGGCTTAAAAGAATGATGTAAACCCCTCACATTTTGGCATTGTTTTTCACTCGTAATTTTCAACTCTTTTTGGAATACTCAAGTAACTTTTTCAAAATTCTGGAACCATGGAGGTCAGAAAGCAGAGAAAAGAAAACAGACACTTGAGTGGGAGGGCTAGACATACAGCTGACAGTGATGATTCAGTCCGTATGTGTATTATATGACTTAATGCAATGAAGAGGCTTCTCTGAAGATTTTCAGTTGGATCCTGAACAAGATCCAAAATGCCAGTTCTTGGAGCTAAAATTACATTTTGACTTTCAGTCATGGTGTAGTATAAAAAGAAAGAAATGTCAGAAAATCTCACAAGAAATTATATAAAGGAGATATTCAGGAATCAAGGCCCAGAGAGGATGATAAGTATGAGACTCAAAACGACTGTACAAGCAAGTGTAGGGACTAATGGAATGACCTGCAGTTCTTTAGCAGACACTCACTGAGCCACCAGAAGGTGATGCTATTCCCCTTGCTCATCACCAAAGAACAACAATGTGGCCAAAGCTCCAATGACAAGACAGAAACAAGAAACGAAAAAAATGGATACAGCGACATTGCTAGCTGACTAGGGCAGCATACTGTATGTGCTGGTTTCAGTCTTGGGTCCTATATTCCTAACTGCTATTTAGTAAATTGCTTCAAAATGATGGATAATATACTAAGAATTAAAACTCTGAGAAAATAAAACCACCAGGAATTGTGGACCTAATTCGGTTGACATTTGCATTACCACAAACATCCTGCTAGCACTTTGTAGTCCAAGGTAAGAGAGACAAGCCATTCTATGGACTGATTAGTTTGAACTGAAAGGAAATATCTGAAAGGGTTAATTGTGCCCTATAAGTGCCTCTTGTCTGCATTGATAAGAGATGATTAACTCAGGTGAAGATGTCTGTACCTACCTCTGAGGCTGTTTTCTCCTTAGGACATAGGTTAGGTTCTTCACTAAGAATTTCCAAGATAAGATTAGTACAGTGCTCTTATGGCTTTATGAGTATCAACGAGTCCTGTTTCCTGCTCAGTGAAAGTTACTAATCTTTGCTGTTTGGTAGCAAGATGGATGTGTCATAGTCTAGGCACATATTCTCCATCTTCTTTTTCTTTAATGGAAGTATTATTAAATTGGCAGGATACTCAACCATGTTTTTCTTTGAGAAGTTATCAATGATTTTTTTTAATTACTTTTTTTTTAAATTTTATTTTTTTTTTGTCAAGATGATGTCCTGCGAAAATCTTTCACGCATATACTAATTTTTTGAGCCTAGGCGTGTTATAAAGTTACTTTATTATTTTTCATATACCTAACAGAGGTTTCATTATTTGAATTAAAAGCTGCTTCATTAGGTTTTCCCTGAAATAACCCAACGACCATAACATAGTCTTCATTTGCTGTAAGCCTGCAAAACGAGAAAAGTATTTTCTCTATACACCAGAGTCAACAAGTTAAATTGCCAGGAAGAAAGCTCTTCTTCAGAGCGTACAGTGTAAATGGTGATTGGTACTGTTTAGTTTAGATTTCTTCTTGTTGAATAACTCCAAATCATATCATCTCAGATGTTACAAACAGGATTATAAAAAGGAACAGAGTATCCATCTCTTCCCACTGAAAAGCATGGTATTTAAAGTGTTTATGTTTCTGCTAGTGTTGAGTTAGATTATCATTTCTTCAAACTGACTTGCAAGATGTAAAGGGTGCTGTAACTGAGCTCTGGCTGCTAGATGTACAGAGGAGACAGCTGAGGTCAATTACACCCCGCCACGGGACCTGCTTGCTGCTAAATCCAAACTCACTATACTTTTTCTCTGCTGTGTAGGTCCTTTACTGGCTGCTGGGTAGCCTGATTCTGATTTTGCAAATGGATTTATCTGACTCAGGAAAACCTTTCTGTTAGTTAGACAATAAACCAAGGCTGTTCTGGAGTGCTCTGTTTTTATTTTCATCCTCTTTCAGAGAGGGCTGGTTACTTCTCAACCTTTGGGATTAATCTTTATAACCTTGGGATAACCTTTATTTCAGTTATTGCTATCTTGAACTTGTTGGGGGTTTTCCAGTCTAATTCTTCATTGAATATGTGAAAATGACAAATTTTCTACCTGCAATCATTAAATACAATGATAGCTGAAACTTTTAGCACAGCAAACAGATATCTTCCTCTCTGTACTTTTTCCTGGTAGTCTTCCCACTGGTGGGCATCCAGGTTCTCTAGTATATTCCACCATCCTTTCCTTTTCTCAATTGTAATGAGCATCCTTCAAGGGGGCTGTGATGTGGTTTTGACTGCTTCACTTGCTATTGAGGCACTAACACATTCATCAATGAAGTTTTTGAGGGTCTATTTCCCTATTCACTCCCTCCAATACATTGAGATTTGCTCCAAACCCATCCCTCCCATGACCTTCCCCAAATCAGCCTTCTGGAAGCTAACTGGCAAAGAACAGCTACCTGATATGGAGATAAAGAGGGTAGTTTTTTATTTTTACTACTTTGAACACGTTGCATAAGCTTTAGGAACTGGGATACTAATTCATATTAATCATCAAAACATTTTCATGTATCCTTATTGTTGATTGACTGAAATTTATAATTTGCTGAAATCCCTTGACAGTAAGAAGGTGCTTGGTGTGCGAATAACAACTGACATGTCTTCTGTATAATCAAGTAGAACTGTCTGGATAACAGGGAAATGCATTAGATAAAAGAAAGCAATCTTTGCTTTTCATGTCAAAATTACTGGTATATTTACCTTTTTTTTTTTTTTTAACTAAATTTTTACATCTAGAGAAGTGTGTGTTGTCTATTCTGAGAGAGAAAAAAGAAAGAAAATTATTTAAACCTACAAAATGTGGTGGTAAGGTAGCATTATCACAAGCAATAGCAGGGAGGAAGCAGAATGGGGAGAAGCTCAGTATTCAGGCAATGTGAAGAGCATTGAGGTTTACTATTTCTTTATATAGCAGGCACCATTTAGAATATATGACATTTTGGTACTTTGTGTGGAAGATATATCAAGCAGTGCCTTGAAACTTGCAGGCCTCAGTGATGCACCTCAAGTGATGAATCAGGATATACTCAAAACACGAAATGAAAAGAGTTGCTAGTAATTTGTTGATATTCACTCATTAGCAAATGATACAGTTTTCTGAACAGTAACACCAGGAAGACAAATGTAATCATTCTGGTAGAAAACACATTTGAACTTTATTTTTTACATTGTTTATTGCTATTCTAGAAGTTGTCTTAGGCTCTTTTAAAATATGAAAGTATTAATATTAAATTAGGACTTTTTTACACACATCATCACTGTCATCATCTTAAAGTCCCTTCTTTAGAATATGTGTAGCCTAAAAGCAACTAGAAGGCTGCATTCTCTGAAGACCGAAGAAGTTAACACACATAAAAAAAGGAAAAAAACCACTCTGTTTCATGTTTGGTGGCAAGTAGAAAACAAATTTCTTTGATCTGTATTCTTGGAGACTGTCTGAAATTTTAGTTTTTAGTATAAAGTATAGAAAGTAAGTGCCACAGAGCAGCTCCCAGCTGCTCCTTTTTCAGATAAGCTTCTGTACTCAAGTGTCCAGACAATCAAGACTATGTCTGATATTGAACTTGAAATGGAAGAACAGACACACTAATGAATGCAGTGGTTCCACTTTACAGACGGTGGTGCGACTTTTTCCCTTGGTTTATAGAATCATAGAATTGCAGAATCATGGAATCAATCACAGAATCATAGAACCATAGAATAGTTTGTGTTGGAAATGATCTTTAAAGGCCACATAGTCCAAGCCCCCTGTAGTGAACAGTGACATCTTCAATTGAATCAGGTTGCTCAGAGCTCCATCCAACCTGACCTTGAATGTTTCCAGGGACAGGGCATCTACCACCTCTCTGGACAACATATTCTGGTATCTCATCATCCTCATTGTAAAAAATGCCTTCCTTATATCTAGTTTAAATGTACCCTCTTATAGTTCAAAATAATAATTCATTGTCCTGTTGCAACTGGCACTGCTAAAATGACTATCTCCATCCTTCTTATAGGTTCCCTTTAAATAGTGAAAATCTGCAATAAGATCTCCCTGGAGCCTTCTCTTCTCCAGAATGAACAGCCACAACTCTCTAAGCCTGTTCTCATAGAAGAGTTTTCTAGCCCTCTGGTCATTTTTGTGGCCCTCCTCTGGACCCACTCCAACAAGTCTATACCCTTCTTGTGCTGAGGACTCCGGAGCTGGTTGCAGTACTCCAGGTGTGGTCTCATCAGACTGGAGTAGAGGGGTGGAATCTTCTCCTTTGGCCTGCTGGCCATGCTTTTTTTAATACAGCCCAGGATATAGTTGGCTTTCTGGGCTGCAAGTGCACACTGCTGTCTTGTGTCCAGCTTTTCATCCACTAGTACTTCCAAGTATTTCTTTGCCCTGCTGAGAAGTCCTCAGTCTGTATTTGTGCTTGAGATCACCCTGATGCAGGTGCAGGACCTTGCACTTGATCCTGTCGAACCTCATGAGGTTCACATCATTCTTCATCTTTGTTTTTCATCCCATCAGAGATTTGTGCTGGTCCTCTCTTTCCACTCATCCTTCCCTCTTCCTGAGGTTGACCTCTCCATTGTGCTGACTCACTGGTTTACGAAGCTGTGCTCCAAAATCATTCCCTGAAATGACCTGGTTTAAGCAAAATAAAAATGCTACCGTTGCCACTTTTCACAAGGAAAAATCAAAAAGTATGCTTTCCTTGGCTCTCTCACATAGGCGTTATTTTTGTTCTTTTCCCATTCCCATAATCAAAAAAGGCATTTTAAGTTTTAAAAGCTGTTGGCTTCTCGGTTAGTTTCTTGAAGCAAAATGATCCAGGCAGATACAACAAATAATCAATAACACAGGATTGAAATTAATTTGCACACATAAACATAAATACATTAAGGGATATCACATAATTTTGCAGAGAGTCTGAAATACAAAAAATAGGGAAAATACTTGGCTCAGTAAAGAAATTGCTTATCCAACTCTAGTAGTAACGCATTTAAGAGATTAATTTGCTCTGCTGAAAGTTCTTCGGCAATTGTAGATCTGTCCTTTCCTCCCCTGTGAAATATGGAAATGTGTCTACAAAGATTTGCGAAAATAAACATCATTTTTTTTTCCAAGGAAAACAAAGTTGAAAGTGTCCTGGTTTTATATCTGTATAGATTATAACCCATTCCCTCCAGAAATCTATTGCTTGTTATCTTAAAAGCAAGGTATTGTTAAAATACATAGTTTAAATAGGACTTTCATTTTTTATGTCACTTTAAGACTTTGAGAGAGAGTTGGCTGCAAATTGCTATTGGTAAACCTTAAAAGATGGAAGAGAAAAATCTGTTATTTATTGAGTGTTGACTGTGTGTTTAGCCCTACACAACAGAGGGAGCAAAACATACTCCTCCCCAGGAGAGATACTTGTTTTATATTAGGTGATATAATGCAAGCACACAGATTTCCTGCAGAACAACAAAAGGTCTGGCTTCAACAAGGTGTTAAAGTATAGGGTGTACGGTAGACATTCAATTTATAGTGGATCATCTCTGGAAAGTATGGTGGAAAAACATATTAAAGAGGGATTTGAAAGAACAAAGGCATAATGGAAAAAACTGAGATACGGGCATGAGTAGAAGACAAAGAATCCGTTGAGAAAACACTTCTCAGTTACCTAAAAATTTCTTACTATTGAACTGTTCTTTAACAAGCAAAACCATTTTAGATTCTTTTAACACTCTTGTAGTATCTTGTGAGAAATCTCTGCACTCCATGATTTACACATCTGTTATACTACTGAGCAAAGAGACATATATTAAAAATGCATATATTTGCATGGATTTGCATTTGTTTGCATAAAATTAAAGGAGATTTTTTCGTTTATATTGGCTTTGAGACAGTTTTGCAATGTTTTCAGGATTCCTGACTCTTGTTTACATTCATGTTGTCTCCTTAATGCCTTGACCTTTCACTCTTACCTTTATATAGTCAAAAAACAGGGAAAACAAATGCAATAAGGAAATATCAATCTATGGAAAAGCAATGACTGCACAGATGTGAGAAAAGATGAAGAATTTCCTACATGTGAGAGATTTTATTTTTCCTCTTTCATAGAATCATAGAATCATTTTGGTTGGAAGAGACTTTTAAGATCATCAAGTCCAACCATTAACCTAACACTGCCAATCCCGCCACTAAACCGTGTCCCTAAGCACCTCATCTACATGACTTTTGAATACCTCCAGGAATAGTGACTCCAACACTTCCCTGGGCAGCCTGTTCCAGGGCTTTACAATCCTTTCAGTGAAGAAGTTTGTCATAACATCCAATTTAAATCTCTCCTGGTACAACTTGGAGGCCATTTCCTGTTGTCCTATCACTTGTTACCTGGGAGAAGAGACCAGCCCCACCTTTCTATAGCCTCCTTTCAGGTAGTTGTAGAAAGTGATAAGATCTCCCTTGACCCTCCTTTTCTCCAGGCTAAATAATCCCAGTTCCCTCAGCGACTCCGCATAAAACTTGTTCTCCAGATCCTTCACCAGCTTTGTTGCTCTTCTTTGGACACACTTCAGTACCTCAATGTCCTTCTTGTAGTGACAGGCCCCAAACTGAACATAGTATTCAAGGTGCAGCTTCAGCAGTGCTGAATACAAGGACATGATCTCTTCCCTAGTTCTGCTGGCCACACTATTTCTGATACAATCCAGGATGCTGTTGGTCTTCTGGGCCACCTGGGTACACTGCTGGCTCATGTTCATGTGGCTGCCAATCAACACTCCCAGGTCCTTTTCTGCTGGGCAGCTTTCCAGACACCCTTTCCCAAATCTGTAGTGTTGCATGGGATTGTTGTGACCCAAATGGAGGACCTGGCACTTGGCCTTGTTGAATCTCATACAACTGGCCTCAGCCCATAGATCCAGCCTGTACAAGTCCCTCTGAAGAGCCTCCCTACCTTCAAGCATATTTACATTCCCACTCAATTTCGTATCATCAGCAAACTTAATTAATGTGGCCTTGATCCTCTCGTCCATATCACTGATAAAGATATTAAATAGAACATACCCTAGTACTGACCCCTGGGGGACATCAGTTGTGACTGGCCACCAACTGGATGCAACTCCATTCACCACAATTCTCTAGGTCTGGCAGTCCAGCCAGCTTTTCACCCAGTGAAGAGTACACTTGTCCAAGCCATGAGCAGCCAATTTCTCCAGAGGAATGTGGTATGAAACAGTGTTAAAGGCTTTATTAAAATCCAGGTAGACAACATCCATAGCTTTTCCCTCATCCACTAAGGGAATCTCCTTGTCATAGAAGGAGATCAGGTTAGTTAAGCAGGACCTGCCTTTCATAAATCCATACTGACTGGGCCTGAACCTTTGGTTGTCCTATATGTGCATGTGATGGCACTCAGAATGATCTGCTCCACAACCTTCTCTGTTATTGAGGTCTGCCCAGTTGATTTAATTATGTTCTATATAATACCAACTAGGGCCTCCTTTACTCTCTCACCAATATTGCTCCTCTAAAACACACATAAACTTAATTTCAGATTTCCCATCACAATTTTATATTTTTGCTGTTCCATCAAGCACAGTGCACAGATGTTTCCTCTCACTCATAAAAATCCTCCCAAAGTTTTCTGACTACACCAATACTTTTCCCCTGTCCTTCTTGGAGTTCCTGGTTTCATGAGAACTCTGTGGGCAAGAGGAATTCTGGGTTATCTGCAGTGGTCAGCCAAGGATCGGAGCTGTCTTTTAAGAGACAGAAGTTAAAAGGAAGCAAGCTGCCCATCAGCAGCGAAAATAGCATTTTAGTATCATTTCCAAAAGAAGGTAGAATGGCTACCAGGCCAGGATGTCTCTCATGGTCCATATGAATGCATGCCACGGGAAATGTATTATCCATTAGGAAAACTTGCAGACAGAGTAAATCTAAAATGCACTTTTTATGGTCTGTGTGATTTTAATGCTACTTTTTCTGTGGTAGAGTTTCTGTGTCAAATTCATTCTTCATTAAAATATGCCCATATGATAGACTAAAAGTTTAAGGTCCTTATTCGTTTTCCTACTTTTGCTCTTAAGGAGAGTGAAAACAAAGGAAGTTCATGATTTCAGGTGCTACTTTGCACTACACAGGGTAGCTACAAATTTTTACATTAAAAACAACCAACAGAGAAGGGCTGAGTCTGCATTACAATCTAATCACTTTTAGGATTATAAAACAAAAAAACAAGATGAAAGAGTTTTTTGCTCTGCACTGTTTTTGCTTAAATAATGTCTATGTCTCCTTGCAATTTACAGATTTTGTGTTTAGGCTGAGAATATATTTGAGTCAAAAAGATCAGAATCAGATGCTGCTATGGGAGGTGGGGGATCTAGTTACATTGTGGATTTGAGAGCTCTGATGAACTTTGGTGTCTTTCAGTTATGTGACGTGAATTATCCTCCCTCCTGTCGTCTGAACCATGATGTTCTTAATTTACTATTCTTCTTTCTTCTGTAATATCTTTTCTTAATAGTTCTTGGACTGATGGACTCCAGGGGCACAACTGCTTCTGGTGAGGAATATCTTCCCTGGACAAGGATGAGTTTGTATACTCTCAGGTTGTTTCTAGGAGGATGTAACGAGGCACTTCATTTATAGCCAAGAAGCTCCCACACTTTTATTTGTATCTACTCTTCTCAGCTCATAGAGTGTAAACAACACATGAGTGTGCCCATATAAAACCCATCAGGGCTATGATCTCAAGGATGCAAAGGTTTATTAACTGAAACTTGTTCCCAAACTGGACTACCATTATGTGTCTAGATAATGACACTCTTGAGTACATCATTCACCAATGTATAGAGTAAGCACCACCTTCACATTGTTAAGACTTCTGTTGTCCTGAGTGAGAAGAAGACACATGTCTGTATGTCCTCTCTTTTTTACATTTTTAAGAACAGTTATGATGTTGTGAGTCAATTGCAGAAGGGATAAAATAGCTCTATTAAGATTTCTGGATCAGTTCCAACTGGTCTCCAATCTAAACTCTGATCTTCCTCAAAAAGATTTTGATTTTACACTGATTAAATGGGAACCAGGTGAGGAGTTAATTAAGTGAATTTGTTTAGATAAAGTTTGACTTAGTTTCATGGAGCATGGTCATACATAAGTTTTTTCCTCCCCCTGCACTTCATTTTATTTAGCTAGATCTAAAGTTCCTAAATCAAGGACAATATACTTTACACTGATTTCTCATCAATATTTTCTTTGCATCCCTGCAACCAACAGCACACAGTGACAATGTCATATACAAGATAAATGGGCTTTGGAAATGCACTTTTCCTGTATAATTGAAAACAGAGCTACACATTAAAAAAGAATTTGTTTTTCGATGTTCTCTTGTACAGGGGAAATTGTCTGGCAGAATGAGAGTAGGTCTGTGTTCCGAAGAGGTAAGTATCTTTCTGATCTCTCCCTAGATATGACCCCCTTCCATCATACTCTCTAGGAGAGTAATTGATTATATTTTTCCAGTTCTTTCAAAACAGGTAGTCCACCACTTTTTATTTTGTATTTTTTTAAATTTCATCCAAAATCATTGCGTTAAATAGAACCTTTTAAAATTGTTAAGAAAACTTCCCAGAATGAGTTTTAATAATTTTCTCCACTACAAACCTTTATGAAAGCAGAGGCTTAAAGAAGGTTTTTCATTTCTTTTATACTATTTTAAGCATTCATCTTTTAGAACTACTACATTATTCATCTACACGACTTCACTTTAAGGTTGTTTTATTCTGTAACACTATATATGTTGTGCATTAATAATAGTGTAACGATTTCTTGGAAAGAACTATTTCGAATTGCTCACATCACTGATATATGTTATGGTACATCTTGCCACATAGCTCAAATGTACTTTGACTCCAACGCTCTTCATGTTTTATTTTCAAGTACTGTGCAGGTATTAATCTTAGAGCCAAAAATACTGTTTTAAATATAAATAGTTAAAATTAACTCTTTCTGTTACTTGCAAAATTTATACAGACAATTTAATAATTTCTCAAATTATTCTACATTTCTTTTTTTCAGATCCTGCTGTGTAGGCACAACGAGAACAAAGAAACAGAATGTATCTTGTAAGGTGGCTGTAGGGCTAGTATTCTAAGTCATGTCATACTATTTCTGTTCCCTGAGTGAGTGTCAGAGGTATTATCCTTTGAATAGGCAAAGGCTGTAGACTGGGCATCTGAGGATGTATTTCTGTCAAGGAGAGTGTTGACAACAGCAGAAAAAGGAAATGTTACGCATTTTCCATCTTCTCCTTTCTTTGGTGGTCATAATAAGGTTGGGTTGACGGTTGGACTTGATGATCTTAGAGGTCTTTTCTTATCTTGATGATTCTCTGACTCTATCATTCCAACACTCATCCTACACCTCTTATGCTAGATCATAGAAAGTAGTTGTAGTAACAGAAGTTGATAGCTGAAGATCAAATCAGATATAGGTAGAAGCAATAGCTTGGTTTAAAGAAAGAGATCATCATCAGATTTTATGTCTACTGTCTTGGCTGAAAATCTTTTTGCTCTGTTCATTGTTCAGCTGGGAATCTTATTAATCTCACATAGCTTCTGTAAGTCCACATAATATCAATGGCAAAAAAAAAAAATATTTTAAAAATTGCTTTGGATTTTTTTGCGAAGACCTTTGTTTGGGGTTACTGTTGATCACTGCTCAGATATCTGGTGCTTAACATGCTATGCTCTAATGGGGAGCATATCCTTAAAGTCTGCAATGACTCTAAATTAACTTCTAGATTTGGATCTAATACATCAATAATTTCAGTCCTGTCTACAACTCATGAAACAGATAAGCAGTAAACGTTTCTGGTAAAAATTCTAGAACTGGAGCATCTCAAATCTCCACCTCTGTTCTTAACTTATATACTAATTCTTCCAGTCATTACAGCCCACAAAAACATCTCGGAACGTTGCAATTTCATGGTTTTACATTGAGTAAGGGCTTTCAGTTTTGTCACCTGTTCCATAGAAATTACTACCCAGGTTTATTAAGAATAAATTAGCATGTTCCTGGAACCTGGGCAGTTACCATCAAATTTGAAACAAACATTAATCAACTGGCTTTCTGTGTCCTTTGGTCCTGTATGCAGATTCTTGGATACCACAGCACCAGACAGTAAAAACAATAATGTCTTTCTTAACAGATCTACATGGTTAGTGCACATGTAAATGAAATATTTTCCTGTCCTTTACTGGTGCAAAGGTATTTATTGTGTGAAAGAAGAGGATACTCGACAAAGGAGACTCTGTAATTGTCTCTGCAGTTCTGTCTGGAAGATGACTTTGAATTGGGCCAAGGAAACAGCAATGATAGATAAACTGTGAATTTGCAGGTGCACCTGCAAACAAAGGGAATTGGCATGATGCTGTTTTCTGCTGTAATCAGCTGGTAGAGAAAAGGTAATTTAATCATATCCCATTGGCTTTCCCAGCATACTTGCAAAGGGTCTAAAATGTGAGCTATGAAGTCTAGTGTGCCTTGTAGTACTCTGAAGTTTTTAAGACTCTAGAAGAAATAAATCAAAAAATCATAATTTTTGCTGCTGTTAAGGAACAATTCTCCCAGGTTTTTTTTGTTGTGAAATTATCTTCTCTCTGCTTTCATTCTCTGAATCTTCCTGTATGAGCTTTTCTTTTCTGTAAAATCTCAGTTTACGTTTATGAAAGTCTTAATGATCATTCTTTTTCAGTTTGGTTATGGCCCAGTATGGCCCATTTTCAGTACAGGGCTTGGTTTTGAAATTTAAGTAGTACTTCCAGTGCAGCCACTGTCCTATACTTAGATTTAGCTGTTAATGTCCCACAGAGAATGTCACTCCCCTATTATGAGCTTGGGTAATTTTAAGTTGTTATCTCAGATGCATTAACAATGTACAAGGCAGAAACATGATTTGATTGACAAGGAGATGTTTTAGCTGGAAAAGTCCTGAATGTAAGCTTGACAAATGAGCAACCATGACATGGAGATCACAGGAAAAAGAGAACTGAGGAATGACATGAGATTTTTTACAGAATTGCTTTTCTGATAAAGCCACATTTCAAGCTGAATGATTAGCACTTAGCAGATCACCATGCACTGACCTTGGCAGTATCACTAGGGTCAGATTTGCATACATATTCACATGCATGAATAATTCTCAAATTTTCCATTACATTAGGCACAAACAGGTTTCTTTTCTCTATCATCATGCATGAATGTCTTCTCTTGCCACCATATTCTTCTTGAAATGCAAATAGCAGGTTGCCCCTTACAATAAGTAACTCGGCACAACGCTGAAGTGTCTCCTTGTAGTTGTGTCTCTGAAAAGCCCAGAGGCACTTCAAGCCTAGCTTTTATACAATGATTTCCTTTCTTTTGCAGTTAATAAGTAATGGCAAAACAGTGACCATCCTTCCTACCACCTGTTTTTGAATCATTGTCATTGATAGATACTATGTAACTCTAAGAACTTGATAGAGCCTGTCCTGTTATCAGGTATTACCCATTAAAACTAATAATTGTACCAGAGCAGCAGTGGAGAAAAGGCTGGATGCTTTCCACAAAAATAAGGTGGGAGATGGCGAATGATCTTTCTTCTACCCATACTCAGCACTTAGCAACACCTGGAGGATATGATATTCTATAGTAAGTGGCAAATCCTATAGGCAAACCACTTTGTTCTTCCAATACCTTCTGTAAGTTTTTGTTTTCAAGGTGGCTTAGATCTCTGACATAGCCACATACATGTTACTAGAGTTGCAGAGAAGGCAGAAGTTCCACTTGTTGAAGATGTTGTTTAGACCCAACCCAGAGCTGAGCATCATATAGCTGCTCTGTGACGCTGCCTCCTCCCAGTGGGTGGAAAGGAGAATAGGGAGAAAAAGGCTAAACCTCATGGGTTGCGATAAGAAGAATTGAATAGAATAACGCAACAGGAGAAGAAATAACAGTAATAGCAATAATAGTAGTGAAAGAAAATATTAAAAAGTTATATAAAATGCACCGACTGTGTAGTTCTGCATATACTCAACAGCCCGTGACAGAGATCTGTGCCCTGCCTGGCCCGCTCCCCACCATTATATAGCAATCATGATGTCAGTATGGTAGCAAATATCCTGTTGGTTGATTTGGTTGTCAATCCCAGCTTCTGTTGAGAATTAAACATTTCCTGGCCAAACCTGGGACAGATGAGTTTTTAAATTTTAAGATGCATATTTTCTTCATATCTAAACAAAACATGATAATCTGCAAATTATTTATGCAGAAAAAAAATACTTTTATTTCAGTTTTTTTTTATTTTATAGTAATGTTTTATTATTTACACAAGTAGTACAAAATCATCTGCAAGCTTTTGATGAAACATTATTTTACTGGTAAAAATTGAAATATGTTGCTCTAAAATCTATCAAAATGAAACTAAAACCTAGGGAATGATTCAGTTGACCAGTCAGTAGGTTGCTACTGCATGCTGCTGAGTGTACAACATAACACAGGTTTAAGAGTAAAGATTAGATACCCAGAATTTGATGTTCTTATGCATATAAGAAATCTCTTTATGTATAATACTGCCTGATTTCCCTGAAACTAAGAGATTACATGATTCTGAAATAGATCCTGTATCGTGTTTTCCAGTCCTATGGAATTTGAATGTCTTAACTAATACTATCAAATAGTAGGCATTTGAGGGTTTGTGTCCAAAATACGATTTTGAAAAAAAATCACACCATTTGATTCACAAATTTCCAGATTTAGCTGGAAAATGAGTCTATTGAAACTTTTCTAAACAGTTTTATCTATTGCTTTTTTGTTTGGTTGGTTTTGTTTTTTTTTGTGGTTTGTTTTTTTTGTTGTTGTTGTGGTTTTTTTTATATGATTTTCACTCCTTTTCCACACTTTCTAGTCCAGAAAATACAAATTCTTCAATAATACTGTTTTATTGGTACAGCATTACTTCCTGAGACTATTATCTATGCTTGAATACCTCATGAGGAAGAATTTTAATATTCAGAACCAATGTCTTTACAGTGAATTCTTCTGTCTGTCTGCCATTTTTGGCAGCTGAGACTGAAGTCCCTGTGACAGTAGGCTACTCAGCTCAGGAAAGAGGTTTCTGCATTGATAGTACAAAACAGATTTCAGATTTTATGAATTATATGTATCATCTCATAATCAGTACCATAAAAGATGTTGGATTAGAAGGGTCCTCTAGAAAGCATTTGGTTGAAACTCCACCTCAAAGCAGGGTTAACTTCAAAGTTATGTCTGGCTGTTCAGAGTCTTTTGCTGAATAGAGATATTACATCCTCTCTGGAGCTTTCTTCCGCTGTTTTCCATGTAAATAATTTTTCCTGTGAATGTCTACTTTTTATTCTTCAGTTAAATTTCCTTTGTTACAGCTTGTGATGACTGACCTTTCTTCTTCTGCAACATCTTGCATAAATAAATAAGATGTGAACACCATTTGTCTATAAACTTCAGGTAGTTGAGGGCAGCATCTAGATTCCCCTTCTTCTTCTCACCTCCATGTCGAGCAAAATCAGATCTATCAGACTCCCTCTGACCAGTGTGGTGACCCTCTGTTGGATGGTTCTTTTTTTAATTATACCACATTCTTTCTAGAGGGCCCCAAATGGGACACAGTATTTCAGTGAGACATCACAAGTGCCAAATTGATGGAAATAATTACTTTCCTTGAGCTTCTACCTACACGGGGTTTATTTCTAATAGCGTGTGTTATGCAACTACTTCTGTTTCCTGCAAAAGTGTACTGTTCAATTTGCTGTCTACATGAACATGTTGTTCTCAGCAAAGGTGTTTTCTAGCTAGCTGGAGCCCAGACTCTAGAGATTATTCTACTCCACATGGAAGAATTTAATTTGCCTTCACTGAACTTTAAGAAACTACTCTCAAGCAAGTCTTACATTTGAAAAACATCCCTAATCTCCAACATATCAACCTACAGATAATCTGAATGGGAGTTTGGTTCATCAATTGAGAAGCTTCTAAAAAATTAAGCAAATAGATATAAATAATAAACTACTGTGTGTATGACTAACAAACTCCTTAGTCTATGACTAGCCTTCCAGCACAGCAGAAACCTATGCAGTATTTTGAATATTTACAACTGTGGGGTTTTTTTTTTGCAACGCTGAATACAGTAATATCTGAGAAAATAAACTCTTTCACTAATTTACATTAGAGGCTATAGGATTTCCTAGAGTTAAATCTGGTACTTAAGCAGTACACTCACTATAGTCACATTTAGAGGTATGTTGTAGTTTTCAGTCTATTTTGTAGGTCCACATAGCAAAAGTATTTTTCTTGCATTTTTTTCTACTTGCTGAGTTTTTCTTGCCTTTGTTATTTTTGTAGGTCATGTTTTAACCTACATTAGTAATGTTTGCACAGCATGAACAGCGATTGCTGTACCTTGACTTATCACATTCACTTCCCCCATTGTCAATTCAATTGGACAAGAAATGGTTATAGCCTTTTGGAAGGTCAGATGTGATTCAAGGAGAAATTTCTTATCTAGGTGAAAGATGTGTTTTCTATAATCTAGTCTCACATAATTTCAACTGATGCTATAGAATTCATATACAACAGTCAGCTACATCAGTGCAGCTGCATGCTGTCTTCTTCCTTCTCAAGTACTACCTATGCTGTATTTGTAGATGTAATCTTTAGCTTATGGAAAAAAATCTTTAATATTCTCATGCAGCAGTGTAACTATAGTCTCCAAAAAGAAAGGGAGCAATCACTGCAAACTCTTTGAAGTAAACCATATTCTCATGCTTCAGAAAACAAAAATGCTCTGTTGTTCAAATGGTTGTTTTTAAACAGTGGACTCCAAGGATAAAAAGTATTCAAGGCTTACAGAAGCTTTGAAGAAGGTGTGTAGGAGGGATCAAGGAAAGGAGGTCCCCCTCCTTGCCAAGTTATGACCATAACATATCTCTGCATGGATGCAATGCAACAACCATATGGAGCCAGTATCACTGTCATCACCAATAGCTGCACAAATCAAAGATGAGGATTATTTCCTTGAGTGTTTCTTTTTTTTTATTTCTTAATAGAAGAACATCTCAGGGTCACTTGTGAGCCAGGAGGAATATTCTGATACTACCAAGAGGATTGTTGGCACAAAGAATAAGGATAAAAGTTCGGAAGAAGAAACTAAAGAAAATGGTCAAGCTGGGAGCTAAAGCAGTGGGGTCATGTCCTGATTTGACTTTAGGGGATTAAAGTCTTGTCTTTAAAACTCAGAGTTTGATATGTATCTTAAAGACCAATTGGTTTCACTGTCTTTTAAGTTGGACAACTGCACAAGATCTGACATGGTGTCAGGTTACAGGGTCACTCTTATTTTGACCTGTAGTGCATTCAGTCTGTAGATACATTGCTGCATGTTTTCAAGGAAAAAGTCAGGGTCTAGAAGTTAAATTTAGAATATATAGAATAAAGTCCTCCCAGTATAATTGCATATCAAACTGTGTTCTGTTTTATTAGTAACAGACTTCCAGCACTGGGATGATAAATGACTTCATATTTTCTTCTTGTGTAAATTGACTAAAACTCGGAGATGTATCAAACAAAAGAAAAAGATATAATTGATAGGCAGTGCCCTGGTGTAATTCCTGGTCTAAAAGGCAGCTAATCTACTAATTTCTTCATATGGTGGATTAATCTTTGAAGGCAGTCCAATAGTAAGTCAATTCTGTAATTCACAGAATCATAGAATAGTAGGGATTGCGAGAGATCATCCAGTCAACCCCCCCTGCTAAATCAGGTTCACCTAGAACAGGTTGCATAGGAATGCTTCCAGGTGAGTTTAATATATGCAGAAAAAGGAGACTCCACAACCTCTCTGGCCAGCCTGTTCCCATTCTCTGTCATCCTCAAAGTAGTTTTTCCTCATGTTGAGATGGAACTTCCTGTGTTCCAGCTTATGTCTATTGACCCTTGTTCTGTCACTGGGCACCACTGAAAAGAGTCTGGCCCCATTCTCTTGAGCATTACTTTTTAGATATCTGTAAGCATTGATAACATCACCTTTCAGTCTTCTCCAGGCTAAACAGACCCAGGTCTCTCAGCCTTTCCTCAGAAGAGAGATGCTCCACTCCCCTAACCATCTTTGTAGCCCTTCATTGGACTCTCTCCACTAGTTCCTTGTCTCTCTTGAACTGGGGAGCCCAGAACTGGACCCAGACTCCCAATATGGTCTCACTAGGGCAGAATAGAGGGGGAGGAGAACCTCCCTCGACCTGGTGGTCACACTCTTCTTAATGTACCCCAGGATACCATTAGCCTTCTTGTCCATAAGATCACATTGTTGACTCATGGCACGTTGCTGGCTTTATAACACTGTTGTCTTATACCTGGAGTTATCCCTGTGAAACCACAGAAATTGAAAGTTAGTATTATGTTTTATTTAATATCCCTACAAACTGGAGCAAGATATAGAAAAAAGTCATATTATGAGTTAAAAAGAGACTAATGTAGATCATTTAATAAAAACAAAGAGATAGGAGGTAGAAGTGAATGAGGCAGAGAAAACTTGAACATTAAATTTACTTTTTTCTCAGTTTCAAAACAAATATTGACAGTAACCAGGTCTTTAAGTACATTACTTTTAAAAAGAATATGTAAAAAAATAAAGTAAAAGTTTTAGATGAGATAGATGTATTGAAGTAAGGAAGTCCTGATTCACCTTAAGGCACTAAAGGAACTAGACAATGCAATAGTTGAATCACTTGCAATTATGTTTAAGAATTGTGAAGAATTAATAACAAACATTTATCCTTCAAAAGGGGAGTATGGAGGACTTGGAAAATTATAGCTCACTGCACTCAAATTTAATCCCTGCAACAAATCATTAGGCAATCAGTTTAAGTATCTAAAAGGTGATATGGTGATAAAAGCTATCCAACATTAGTTCTTTAAAAATAAATCAAGTAAAACAATTTTTTTTTCTTCTTGATAAAGCAAGTCATTTAAAGGATAATGGAAAGGTGGTAAATGTAACACACTGACTTCAGTATGATTTTTGGCACTGTCTCAAATGGCATTCTGTGATGATGTGATTCTGAGAAGCATTCTGAGGAAGTCTTTTGAAGAAATCGTCATCAGGTAGGTGTGCAGTTGGCTAGAAAAAAAATCTGAGAGCATGCACTTATCACCAATGTTAGACAGCATCTTAAAGGCTCAAAGGGGACTCTTCAGAACTCAATTATATTTGATATTTTCTATAGAAACAGAAGATAGTATAAAGGTTCAATTCATACTGTTTGCAGCTGATACCATGCAGGAAGGGGTAGCAAATCATTTAGACCAAGACTGAGATGAGAACAAAATGTTTTATTTTGGAATAGAGTCAATGTCATGAAACCAGAAAGGTCAAAAAGGAAAAACAATGGAGATCAAAAAAGGATATGAGGTGTATATAGGTTCACAAAAGCAAATACTACTTTAGATGCTACTTTTTGTTAACGGCAACCAATCTGTTCTCATTTCACCACTGATGACATCTATTACAACACTGCACAATGGCAAATATATTGCCAAACTGGTGAGTATCTAGAAAAGAACAAGAAGAATGCTAGGAGAGAAAAAACCCAAACCTACATAGTCACTATGTGTGGCTTGAGCACACACAAAACAGGATACAGATATGAGAGCTAAGATGGGTATGAGAACCTTAAAAGGTGGGTTACTGTTGAATCACTGAGTGTTTTAGCCTTAATATGTAGGTCCATACTAGGGGCAATGTTATTTTGGACTCAGCACATTGCAGTGGATACTTAGTCTATGCAAGTCAACTTTCATACTGATTGTTATAGGCCAGATGAAGTCTACACAGTATTGTGAACTGAGGCAAGATCTGGGCTGCAGTAAAGTGGGGGGAAAAAGGTGACACCCGTATATCATGTTACATCATAACATTATCCCAATGACTCATCATTCTTGGTGAAGAGCTGCCAAAGAAACTATTTTCTACCAGGAGGAGCAAACCAGAAACTCAGATCTATATGATTTTTTTAAGTTCCTAATTTCCAATCTATCAGTTGTAATTGGGTTTTAATTAAGGTGAAGAATTTGAAGAAATCTATAGTTCCTGTGATTCAAGTATTTCAAATGAACCATGAAGGCACTGAACTGTTCTCTTAGATGAAAGCTTTAGCGTGCAAATTTTGAGAAGGCAAACCTTTTGTTAGTCTTTATGTGGTTTTGATCTTGGTTTTAGTTTTGGTTCTTCAAAGTCTCTGAAGGTAGGTTTCTTTATAAGCAATGTCAGCAAAGTTTTGATGAGTGATATGCATCATGCTTTCTTACCTTAGACACATACAAAAACGACAAAGTGTGACAGATGGGATTGAAAAATATTACAATTTTTATCTAGATGGGAATTATTTGGCAGAAACACATCACAATTACTCTTCCCTTCCTCATTCCTACTGTCAGTTCATGACCTTCCAAATCTGACACATGTCCTTGTCCAGGTCCTACTTACATCCCCATGGATGATTTCAGCATGGGGAGAAAAGTGATGCCTCCTCATTCAGTGAAGTGGTACTAGTGGTACATCTAGTCTTGCATCGCAGCTGTTTTAGAGGCAATTTTATCTGCAGTTTACTTCTGTTCCTGACATGCTGGGGATGTCTCCTCCACCCCACACATCTACCGAGCAGCACAAGGATAAGCCCACTTCTAACCTGATAAAACTGGCTTTGGCTCTTCTGTGGAAAACCTCAGTCTGTCCCCACCATTGCAGTCATAAAAGAGCCTAAAAAGTTTTGTTACTGTTTCTACAGCACATCACAAAAAAAAAATCACCTGCATTCTGATATCATGGGTGAGAACTGTTAACCTAACACTGACAAGAAATCGACTAAACGGTGTCTGAACACTACCTCTACATGACTCAAACACCTCCAGGGATGGGAACTCAACCACTGCCTTGGGCAAGCTGTTCCAGTGCCTGATAATCTATTCAGCAATGAAATTCTTCCCAACATCCAATCTAAATTTCCCTTGACGCAACTTAAGGACATTTTCTCTTTTTCTATCATTTGTTACTGGTTGAACAGACAAATCCTCACACCTCTATAACCTCCTTTCAGGTAGTAGTAGAGAGTGAAAAGGCCACCCCTGAGACTCCCCAATTTAAATAGCTGGTCCTCATAAGACATGATTTACACCTTTCAGCAGCTTTTTTGCCTTTCTTTGGACACACTCTAGTAGCTCAGTGTACTACTGCGGGGCCCAAAACCAAATGCTGAACTTGATTTAGGCCTCACCAGTGCTGCGCACAGCGGTAAAAATCACTTTCCTGGTCCTACTGGCCACACTATTCCTTATATAATCCAGGATGTCATTGGCCTTCTTGGCCACCTGGGTACACTGCTGGTTCATGTTGAGCTGGCAATCAATCAATAACCCCAGATTCCTCTCTACTGAACAGCTTTCCAGCCACTCTTCCCCAAGCCTGTAGTGCTGCCTGGGGTTATTGTGACCAAAGCACAGAATCTGGAATTTTGCCTTATTGAAACTTATACAATTGGCCTCAGCCTGTTGATCTAATCTGTCCAGACCCCTCTGCAGAGCCTCCCCACTCTCAAGCAGATCAACTCTTTGACCCAGCTTGGTGTCATCTACAAATTTACTAAGAGACTACTTGATCTCCTCATACAGATAATTGAAAAAGATATTAAACGGAACTGGTCCCAGCACTGAGCCCTGGGGAACACCACTCATGACCAGCCATCAGCTGAATGCAACTCTATTCACCATCACTCTTCAGGCTTGGCTGTCCAGCCAGTTTTTTACCCAGTAAAGTGTACACATATCCAGGCTATGAGCAGCCAGTTTCTCCAGCAGAATGTTGTGGAAGACGGTGCCAAAAGGCTTTACTAAAGTCCAAACAGACAACATTCACAGCCCTCCACAAACTCGTTCGGATTGGGACTGATCATCTGATCGTCCAGCACTTACCGCATGATGGTACTCAGAATGATCTGCTCCATTACCCTCCCTGGTACTGAAGTCAATTCGACAGGCCTGTAGTTTCCCAGATCTTCCTTCTGGCCATTCTTGTAGATGGGTGTCACATTGGCTAACTTCCAGTCTGATGGGACCTCCCTGGTTAGCCACAACTGCTGAAAAATGATGTAAAGTGGCTTGGTGAGCACCTCTGTCAGCTCTCTCAGAACTCTTGGGTGGGTTTTACCCTTTGCTATCTATCTCCCCATATCTCCAGATCTCCCATGCTTGTCATTTCTTATCCTCTAAATCAACAGAAAGAGGAAGAATCAGAGTCACTAATCTCTTCAATCTTCTTGGCTAAGACAGCATAGTGGCACAAAAGTCATATTCCTACAACTTCATAACAGGTTTTTTATACCCCATTTTTATACTCCATCTTTTTTAGCTTTCCATGCCTAGCAGTTTCACATCCACATCTGGAGTGCTGATGGTATCCACTATCTTACTTATGATACATTAAAATGCAGTCTTGTGAAGACTGCATAAGAACTTGCAAATAATAACGTTTTTCTAACTTAATGCACTGACAGAAATAAGAGTTATTTATTCAAGAACAGAAAACAAAAGATGTTTCACAATCTGAATCAAATTTTACTATTGTAAAAACTAAATACATGTTCTTAGTTTACTCTCAAGCTCCTCTGCTAACTTGTGATGACTAAAGGAACATATATTTCACAAGATCTTAGAAGCTGAAGGTGGCAAATGGGAAATTCAGACTGATGGATCAATTACTATTAGCTGTGAGGCAAGATATGGGTGTCAGAATATTTCAAGAGGTTGGTTTGTGTTGAGGTTTCCAGTTTAATATATTAAAACATCACCTGGTCACCAACATTGGATCAGGCTATGGATTCCTGAGTTGAATCCCAGAATATCTGGATCTTTCAAGGACTCATATACGTGCATAACTTCCTACTGAAGGTAATTTCAATTATTTCATTGGGAATATTCACTTGAATTAGGTTAAGCATATACCAGAGTGTCTTAGGCCATCCTAAGCAGGGAATATAAGAATTAGGTTCCCAATAGGAATATTAATATAGCTATGTTGCATTTTCTACATATATTTATGATATTATACCCATTTAGCAACATAAAATACAATATGTTAAATGGTTTACAAGAAAAGTGAGCACAGAATACTGCACAGCTGACAGGTTTTAATGTCATTCTCTGTCTTCACAGTAGTTTTTCTTAAAGGAGTCTAGAAAATGTTGCTATGTATGTTTCAATGAGACATTTTTTTCTTTTTTTATGTGAACAGTCAAACTGGCAGCAGTTTGTGCTAGCTGTGATAAGCTGGACTGGGAGAATGCAAACTAATGCCACAAGATTGTGAAGTGGTCCATATTTCACAACGAAGTCTACAATAAAAAATACAGAGTGCAAAAGTGATATTCTGATGATACCTCTGTGGAAGGCAAAATGGAGACCAATAATAAAATTCAGGAAAAAATGAGACAGCTTTTAGTATAAGAATATAGCAAAACATACCAGCTCAAAGAATAAATATCATGTACATCCAGATCCTAAACTTCGGGCTATAAACTGAGAATTCAATTATGGAATTTGTAAAGAAAAAAAAAAAAGAACATTAACTATCACAAAACCCATTTAGCACAGGAAAAGAAGCCTGCAGGATGCGTCAGTTGCAGCATTTGTATTTGAGATGAAAAAATACTCGTGTCACAGTGGTCATACTTCCTTAGGAATATCATGTGACATTTCAGTCATTCTGTTCAAGAACAGAAAAAATTCAGATCCAGAGAATTGGATGAGAGAACTGTCAGAATTATCAAATTCTAAATCAGAAACTAAAATAGCCCAGTTTGTGTGGTTTTCCAAAAGACAAGAAAAAAAAAAGCAGAAAGAAAAACCAATAAAATCATTCATTTAAATCTATAACAATGTCTTGCTAACTACATGGCCCAACAAAAAGGATGCAGCCATCAGCTGAAAACATATAGAGAAACTCATGTAGATTTTGTTATCTGTTTCTACAGACCCCAAAAATGATATAGTCTGGCCAACCACGGGGGAACAAAGGAAGAAATAAAGCCACTCACTGAGGGTGACACAACAGAAGAAAAGGCAAACTGAGCCAAAAATACAATAACATAAGGAGATATCAACCATGCCCCATATCCCAACATAGCCAGGCACAAACCAACCAGACAAATACCATGAAGATACATTACCCAATCCATTACCCTCATTGTCCTTGACTCTACACAACTTCCCACAAACCCCTCCAGCAACAGCAGCAGCTCTTCAATCAGGACCTCTATTGGCCTTTTATCTCCACCCTTTAATCACCACCTAAAAGGCAGCTGTTTCAAATTTCTACTTTAGTTCTCAGCCTTTCAGGGTGTGCTTGGCCTGGCCTCCCCTCCTGGATGGCCCTCTTAAAGCAGAGGGGGCCCATCCCTCATATCAAAGTCTGGTATGGCATGTGTCCCCACCACTCAACACCTACTGGGTTGCAGCCAGCAGTGGTGCTAAAAGATCTTCTTGGTGGTAAACACAGAGGCCAACCCAACCTTGCCCTTGATTACAACAGGAGGCACCTGGGCAGCCTTAGCCCCTTTTACCTGGTTGTGAAATTCATCCAGGTGTCAAGTTCACTTCAGGGCTCTGGGTTCAGACCCCAGCACTTCAAATGGACTGGCATGGAGAAGACATGTATAGACTCCACAGTAATTTAAACCAAATGCCCTTGATTTGAACTGGAAACCAATAAAGTCGAAACCTGAAATTAGAAGGGTATAGGTGTCAAAAGACAGAAACTTTCAGCAGGAATTGATTAGTATTGGAAACCAAAATCCTAATATTTCAGGATGGAATAGTATCAATTTGGGAAAAGATTATGCATTTTATTATCAGATGATTAAGCATTATGAAAAAAAAATGTATATATTGACCATGGACAATAAAAAGATGGGAAGGTAACCCAACGTTTATGCACCAAGTAAGAAGCAGTTTTCATGCAATCTTACTTCCTTTATCCCCATCCAGATTTAAATTTCAACCATTTTCTGATCATGAACTGTTCTGTGCTTAGGATCCTTCTTAAAACAAAATCCTGTGATGGAAATAGAGTAATTGTTGTGTTTTTTTCAGTTTTAATGTATACGAGCCAGTGAATAAAACAATTTTAGCTCAAAAGACTACTGCAGAAAACTTCTTCATTAGTGTTGGAAATGAAATATTTTTCAGCAAGCAATTGCTCTTAGAAGTCCCCTATAAAAAATCCAACTAAACTATTCTGAAATAGTTCAGCATTTAAATTAGTATTTAAATTTAAGAGCGTGAACCTCTTAGACCAAATTTACACTAGTGTAATTCCACGAACTTCATGAAGTTACATCAGAAACAAATTTGATGTGGTTCAGAGTTAAGCTTATGCTAGATTTAATTTGAAAGAAGCCAGTCAAGTTTGTGCAGGGAATTATCAATGTGGTAAACTATTCAGGAAGTAATCTTACATGGACAATTAAGATTTCATGTCCATTACACCACATGTGTGTGAATTGACATTTTCTAATTTCCAAAGCTTCACATAGTGTATGGGACTACGTTATAATGGAATATGGGTGCTTTTGATTATTTTATTTAGTAGATCATTAACATTTTAACATCTTGTTATACAAATCTCCACTTTCTACAGCATTAGGAAAATATTTGAAAATCTGTCCAGCTGCATTTATTTCAAAGCTCTGTTTTTGCATCTCACATTGATTGTCTATGTAATTTCTGTAATACAAACAAAAGCACAACTATATTACTGTTTACTAACTATGAATTTCAATGAAAAAAAAATTCAAAGAAAAAAGCAGAGAAAATTAGGCTTCTGAAATTTTAGTGTGTCTTAAAAACCAGCAATAGGGAGAACAGACTAAGCTAATACTTCCTTTCTAGAAACGAAAGTGATTAAAAAAAATTGTTATGTAACACTCCATATAGAACTGAGATAAGAAAGGAATTATACATCTGAGTTGAGAGCAATTTTTATTCAGTGCTGCTTAATAATAGTATTTAAACAAAAACTCGTTAACACAGAAGAGATCTATTTCTCCAAACCTTTGAACACACATTCCAACTCCATTACACAGCCATGTTCTCACCTTCCCAAGAGGTAAGTTGTAGATAAGTTTACTTAGAAATAGCCCTTCCAGAACCAGCCAGGTAAAATGTGAATCAGCCCCAGACCTGCATTTCCCTGTGCTTTTGAGTCCTCTCAACAGCCTTGGCTTTGACAGGAATGAAAAGTTTTATATGAGGTGGTCAACACAGTCTAATATTCAAATCCTGGAGGAAAAGGGTATGTCAGAAATCCAAAATAAGCTTCAGTGTAGGAAAAATGTGATGTGATTCTTCCTTTTTGAGGACATATTTATGCTAAGCTCCTGAGGTTTAGGGACAGTTTAACAGCAGCATGGAACATACACCAATTAATTTGCTTTTCTGTGTCAGCTATAAGCCCACAGTATAAATTCAGAAAATTGTATTTTAAAAACAAAGTGTTTGACAAGTAACGCATCAGATTCAAGAGGATTTTGAGCCTGCATTCTCTGAGTATATTCTGAATCCCTTGTTATTTCATTATCTAAAATTACAATGTTCATATTTCTTGCCTAGCCTTATTCAGGCCCTCTATATGAACTGAATTTCATCCACTAAGCAGATCGAGGATGTTCCGACTATATTGTTAGTGTCATTGTCAGCAATGATTTATGTTTAAGAGACTGTGGGCAAACGTGCTCAGATTCACATGTAGTATTGTCCTGAAACTGGTTCGCATTGGTGGAAAAAAATATATGATTTCATTTTAAATTAGTCACCTATTATGCCCTACTTTAGCTTTATTAAGAGCTGATAATTACTCTGCTAGCCTCGCTCAGTATGTATTATTTCATCTTTTGTTATTAACTGCTGGAATTACTATCCCTGCAGTTTGGAAAGAGCTGCATATTCTTTCATTTGACAGATGGCTTACCAAAATTTGAGTAAGTCTTAACCATGAGGAAAAAACTCTCCAAAACATTAGTCCCAAGAACAATTTATACGACAGATATCTGAATATATAGCTATTTTTAGTATTATGCCGCAACTAGCAATAGACAAAGGGTTTCTGTAATGCTTTACTTCTTACACCCCCAAATGACCTGAATCAAGTAAGATGTAAATAGGTCACCTCATCGTGCTGCAGAGTCTTGGTACCAGTTTCCCAAATTAGATGACTCCCTCCATGTTCTTTGGGAGATGTGGCTTTCAATTTGTTTTCAAGTAAGCTGACATAAGACCTTTTGATTGTCATTCTGAGATTCTGACCTTACTCTGAACTTTTTGATGCCGTTACAGCCTTATGCCTATCTAGACAATTCTTTAGGACTTGGACCTCCATAATTTCTTTCATCAGGCTGAGGCTTATAGGAAGAGGTAAACACATTTCATTAAAACACAGGATACATGGAAAACATCAATGAACTTTTCAACACAAATCTAAAATAGAAACTGGAAACTTCAGAACAAGTGGAAGCTGAAAACAACTGCTTTAACTTACGCTGCTGAAATAATACAGGAGGAGGGAGCAGTTGTGAAAGAGTAGAAGAAAGTAGCATGTTATCAAAGGAGAGGTGATAAGTCATTAGTGCATTCTGTGTGTGTGGGTAATTACTGCTTCCAGAAAATTGAGGGCTTAGCTGAAGAAGAAGATTTTTATAACCAACAGTTTGAAGAATTAGTTGTTCGTGTGAGTCAGGTCAAATCCATCTTGCTCAAAATAAGTAGTCTTCCCCAGAAAGTGTCATACTGACTTGAGTTTACTGCCTTGAAGAACAGGATGCTTATCATTCTGGGTAAGAGTTAAAGATCTTGCCTCAGCTTGGGCCCAGCTGGTCATTTTGTGGATTTCATCACTTTTAGCCCTGAGACATACTGTTGTCTAAGACTAGGTCACAGGCCTGCTCAGCTGCTGCTAAAAATTGAATGCATACCCTTGCTTTAGGGTATTCATTTGTACCTATACACAAGGAGCATTGATGCAATGTGATTACTGATTTAGGGAACTTTGTCATCTTTCCTCTCTTTTTTATTCTTCCTACTCCTTTTCCTTTCATGGTCTTCAAGCAGGAAGATCTGAGAGGGGAGGACAAAGAGGACGAGTGCCTACATCCCCCAGGAATGACTAGGGAGGGGAAGAAGACATAACTTCCACTTTAAAGAGATGAGCTCCTGATCTGTTGTGCTCTTCATTTCAGTTCCAGAAGACCTGTTTTTAGTGCTGGTGACAGACAATCTTGCCAGGGTATTGCTCATTCACTCCTGGTTTCCTTCACATGCAATCTATACCTGAAAGACCCCAATTACAAATTCTCAGCAATGTCTTCCACTTGAATGTTATCACCTCAAATAAATTGCTCACTCGAGATCTTATCTTCCTTTCCTTCCTTTTTCAAATCAGAGCTTCTATTGTGTTAAATAGGATCTTTGTTTGAATATGAAGAGAACAGTTTAATTTGAAAAGGAAGAAGGATATATGTTATTGTTCTCTGATCATTGCTATGGCATTCGTTCTCAAATGTAGCACAGAAATTTCTTTCAAAAGTATTTGCTAGTTTGGGCAAAATTATTCTAATCAATACAATTGCTTTCTTTTTGTCAAAATTACTCAGTGCCAGCTATGTGTCAGAATAAGAAAATCATACAACCCTTACGGTAAGATAAGATAAATGTGGTTCACTGAATATTGAATGATCCTGAACATTAACTTGAGGACAAGTTAACTATGAGCCAGCTTTGTGCTTTTGCGGCCAAGAGGTTCAATGGTATCCTGGGGTACACTAAGAAGAGTGTGACCACCAGGTTGAGGGAGGTTCTCCTCTCCCTCTAGTCTGCCCTAGTGAGACCATATTGGGAGTCTGGGTCCAGTTCTGGGCTCCCCAGTTCAAGAGAGACAAGGAACTAGTGGAGAGAGTCCAATGAAAGGCTACAAAGATGATTAGGGGACTGGCGCATCTCTCTTCTGAGGAAAGGCTGAGAGACCTGGGTCTGTTTAGCCTGGAAAAGGGAAGACTGATAGGGGATCTTATCAATGCTTATAGATATCTAAAGGGTGAGTGTCAAAAGGATAGGGCCAGACTCTTTTCAGTGGTGCCCAGTAACAAGACAAGGGTCAATAGACATAAGCTGGAACACAGGAAGTTCCATCTCAACATGAGGAAAAACTACTTTGAGGATGACAGAGAATGGGAACAGGCTGCCCAGAGAGGTTATGGAGTCTCCTTCCTCTGGAGATGATGAAAACCTCCCTGGACTTGATCCTGTGCAACCTGTTCTAGGTGAACCTGCTTTAGCAGGGGGTTTGGACTAGATGATCTTCAGAGCTCTTGTCCAACCCTGCTATTCTGTGATTCGGTGATAATATAGCATTGATTTGGAGAAAGATGAGAAAATAAATAATGCAACTTTTTCTTAACTCTGTCTTTAAAAAGCTAAATCACTGTGTTGTTATGTAAATAAAGTATGGCTAGCCTGAAGCTGAGAAATACAGCTAATTACATGATTTTCTAAGACGAGTCATGCTAATATACTCTAATGTTTGCATTTCCATTTTTTTGAATTTCTCTAGTTTCCACAAAGTTTATAATTCTCTTGTAAATCTAAGGAAAGACATTTATGGTGATGCTTGGGTTGTAATAAATGTAGAACTCTATGACCTTGTGATTTTAACTGTATTTATTGTACAAATTTTCTTTAGTAAGGATGGTATCTTAAGGCATAAGTAGCACTTCAGAAAGTAGTCCAATGAGATGTGCATAATCGAACATTAATGGACTGAGTGAACACACTGCTCCTACATTAAAGGATACGTGCTCATGTGAGTGTCTGGATACGTTAAGAAGATGAAGCCAAGAGTTATTAAAAAAACAGGCCAACTAGTCTTTATTTGCGTGTTTACACATTTGTGTTGATTTATCTTCCTTTTTCCTCCAAAATGATAAAAAATATGCTTCACCCTGGGGGTTACTAAATTAAAATTTAAGTGCAGGAATATAAATCATGTAAATACAGACTCTCAGGCTTGTCTTCATTGCAAAGATTTTCGTGCCTGACAGTGAGTCTTAAACATGAAACGGTTGGCAAAATAATACCTACTGCTTTGTAGTAATGAAAACCAAAACAAATAATGTGCAAGCTGATTTCCTGTTGAGATTCGGTTGACTGCTAGCTCCCAGGTTCTAGTGCAAAGAAGGAACATACACATGTGGTAACACTGAAGAATGAGAAGCCCATCAAACAGTCTGGGTCAGTTGAGATGCTGATATGAAGAAATAGTATTTTAATCTCTGAGGGATGCTACTTGCTTGACAACTGGAGGCGAAGCATTTTAGAAAAAAAAACCAAACTACTAAGCCCAAAAGTAACAATCAAGGAGAGGGACAAACATGACCATCAAAGAAATAATCAGTACTTTATTTCATTAATAGTTCTTCTTTCAACTCTTTTGATTAGCTCGGACACAGCTTTTATTATTTTGTGTTACTTGTTATCCCTGGAAAAAAAGAAAAATGTCAGTCATAAAGTTAAGAAGTGAAACCTACTAATGTAGTATTTTTCCTTTGCATAAAAACAATGGTAATTAAAGCAGAAAACTAACCATTTATCTCGGTGATTGTTACCGCTCCAGAAAATATAAGTGAATTTAATATTATATTGTGGCTATTTAGCATTTAACCTTATCTTCTTCATCAGGAGACACTGTACATTTACATAACCAAAGCTATACACTTGAATAATTATTTAACAGCCATAAACAATAATTCAGCCAAGGGATAATTGTCAGTAGAGCAAATTATTTTTAGGAGACTGAATGCTCACTATATTAGGTTGTTAAATGTCTTCAATTATGCTTACAAAAAGTTTTAATAAAAATGAAGTTTTATGGGAATTTTTTTTTGCAGATATAACTTCATTTGACATTGTCAGTGTGAGTTTTGGACTCATCGTTCATTTTTCTGACATTCAGAAATGTTCTCTATCTTATGCTTGCCGTTTCCCCATGCTTACACCTGCACACACACACTCATCGTATGGATCCTTTAACTATCTACTTCTTTGCTGTCACAAGGCAAAATACACAGACAAAGCAAATGATGTGAGGAAAAACATATGAGATCCTTCACTTTCCTCCTCTGATCCTGAAAATGTTAATAGAAAGCAAGCCCCTTATGGACAAGAGACACTGTCAAAAAAAAAAACAAGCATGAAAGGAAGAATTCTTCTGTGCATATAAATCTATTTGGTTCCATCTAGGTCTGTGGAGGCATCACAGATTTATATCAGTGTTCAAAAGCATCTGGTCCTGGGACCCTGCGATGTCAGTTATTAAGATATACTTCCAAATTATGAGATTGAACAGGTTATAGATTAAGTAAAAATAAAAATAATGTAGATTTGTACCTTGTTGCTCCTCATTAGCCATGCTTTTCAATATCCATACATAACTGTAGCAAGTGACATATTTTCATGAATTATTAACAGATAAGTATTTCATAAGAATCCTGAATAGGTGGCCTGCCTAACAGGACTCCGTTAAGGAGAATCTCATTAAGGATGATCTCTGAATAATAGACAATGTGAACTGCTCGACTATCTCTTTGATGCAAATGGTATAGTGATCACAGAATCAAAGTTAGACATTTATGTAGTAAGAGAACACCATTTGTCTTTGAACCCCCCATTTATGGAATAGTTTCTAAGAGCTCTAAAATCCTCAGATATATGCAGTTCACCTTGGAATTTAGGTTACATCCAGATGTTCATTTCTTGACACGCATCATTCTGCTGGAAAGAGTGCTATCAATTGGGCAACTGGATTATCACTATTTACTACAGCTCTTACACTAGGCACTACCATCCCCTCTGATCCATAGACAGCTGAGTCTGTGAGTGCTCCCTAAACCACTCCAGATAAACTAAACCAGATCAGTCTTTCTCACTTTGGAAAGATGCACGGAATTCATTCTCTGGTCCAAGACAAAAGCAGTAGGGTATGAAGCGACGTGACTAGACATCTTTTCATTCAAAACAGAGTGGTTTCGTCCAGAATTCTTATAGAAGAGTACCTGGCCTATATACTGCTCCCTGAAACCTAAGTGAGTGTTGTCCATGCTGGTCTGATGTCTGGCCCAAACCGTGTCAGAGAGAATACTAGCAATTGATCAGCACAGACAGTCCCAGGACAGTGCTTAGCCCCGACTTCTGGTCCTACAAATGTAGGGGTAAACATTGACAAGCACCCCACAAACAAAGTAACTGAAGATGAGAGCCAGTGCCAGTGCCAGGACTAGATTGGAGGCATGTGGGATGGGTGGAGCAGAAAGTTCCTACTTTATTACAGAATGATTCTCCCCCTCACCTTTTCCCATTTCCCTTTTACTGCCAAGCATGCAGAGGATGACTGCCTGCTGCTGCTAAGCAGTTAGCTAATGCAAGACAAACTATTGTACATACAAATGCCAGTCCTGCTGAAAATCAACCCAGACAGATGAATGATTCCATATAATGAAATCTGTTTGTTTTCAGCTTCATTATTTGGAGATTTAGGACAGAACACTACTACGAATTAAAAAAAAACAAAACAAAAACAACTGGAAACAAAGGGGAAAAAAGAGCCGTTATCTTTTACACTTATTCAAATTAGGGAAAATGCCTGAATCAAAGTTGTCCCTGTGCTTTCATTCATTATAGTTAATAACAAGAATAATAAGAGATATTTCTGATTTCATTACTTACAGTGTTCCAAGGATATAAAAGAATGCCTGTGTAATAGATGCATGCGTAGGCAAAAAGAAACTAGACTGTAAGACTCAAGTAACTAATCCATCTGAGCTTCACTCACAGGTTTAGCTGCAAGGCTCAAGTAAACATGTTACTTGGGCTTCACTTGCTGGTTTAATATGCCACTCATGCAGGTTTTCGTGGGTACAATAGAAGAATGCACTGTTGCAACTTAAAATGCTTACAATAACTTAATGTTTACAACTATCTATAAGAGTGGATGTCAAGCAGAAGGGATCAGTCTCTTTTTAGCAGTGCCCTGTGATAGGATGAGGGGCAGTAGTGACAAACCGGAACACAGGAAGTTCCACCTCAACGTGAGGAAAAACTTCTTTACTGTGAGGATGGCAGAGCACTGGCACAGGCTGCCCAGAGATGTTTTGGAATCTCCTTCTCTAGAGACCTTCAAAACCCACCTGAATATGTTCCTGCGTGGCCTACCCTAGGCAATCCTACTCTGGCAGGGGGCTTGGACTCCATGATCTCCAGAGGTCCCTTCCAATCCCTACCATTCTATGATTCCACGATTCTATGAAAAGTCAAACTACACTATAAGAACTTAAAAAGCATACTAAATATTATACGTATGTTAGTTAATTTTCTGCAGTTACAAACTCAAGAGCATGCTAAATATTCACTTGCACCTCCAGGTAAGGATTCTCAACGCCAGAAAAATGACCTTTGCCAGTCCCAACCAAGGGGGAAGGGTCTCCATACAAGCAAGATAGAGCGTTGGAGAGGTAACTCCCAATTCCTAACCCAGACCTTAGAGATATTATCCCTCGATTTATGTGAATGTGGGCAATACTATACCTGAGTGAGTTATACTATCTGGATACACAAGGTTGTCACCTGAAACTGACACTGAAACCCTCCAAGTTCCCTTTATCTTACTTTCTCAGGCAACTGAATAGTAGTTTGCATTGAGAGTCAAGGCATATTATTTGTCAAGTGATTTCAAGGCACAGCTCAGGTTTCAGTTCTTTGAATGGTGCAGCACTGCCCTGTTTGGTCTATAGATTATGGACAACTAAGCCACTTTTACAACCCTCTAGGAGTCACCTACATGCACTAGACATTACTTAAATTTGTTTGTGTGGTATGAGCCAATTGATTCATACAGCATGTAATAGTATTCCTTCACTAGAGGTACCACCTAATTTAAATAGTAATGCAAAGTATTAGCATGGCAATTTAAAACATGCGTGCGTATTAAAACCTGTGCAAGAAGGTGTCATGCTGTCCTCAACCTAGCAGAATAATTGCATGTTTGGTTTGGGCATTAGAAATTCATTTCTGTAAGCAGCTAAAAGACAGCTTTTAAAGCTGATATGTGCCAATTTTATGCCCATTCCTACCCTTAAAATGTAGGGGTTAAATGCTGAAGTCATCTTGAGGGAAAATGTATAAATGGCACTGTTATTACTTATCAATGAAAATAGTAATGTAACTAAGAAAATTCTATTACTTCATATTGTAGTAGAAACATTAGATAAATAACATTATCTGTTAAAGTCCTAATTGAGGTCAGATATTATATGGATCACAAGAAACGACCACTCATATTCATGCCCTCCAGTCATAGGTTATTTTTTGCTGTGCTTTGTACACTAGCTGCCTTTTGTTCCAGGTAAAACTGTTAAAAGATTTAGTTATGGCAAGACCTATGTTTTTCTCAGTTCCAGGCATCTTAGTGAGTAGCATATTTTAAGCAATGATATGCTGAATTCAGCATTATGCTGAATTCACTTAGCACATTTTAAAGCATTTTCTTGTGTTGACAGTTGGTATATTTCCTAAATGGATAATTTATTACCCAGCTTTGTACTCTACTTATATTTCCTATGAATTTCTTGTAGAGAAACAAACATTTCTGTTTATTCTTTCCATCTTTCTGGGTAATCTTGGCTCATAAAGTCCTGCCAGTCATAAATTGCTTCACTTCTTCCAGCAAAATACTACAGGACACTCTCTGAAGAAAATGTAAATTATTTACATTATTCTAATTCCATAAGTCTTTCTACATAGGCTAATACAATGTTATGTTTAATTAATGAACTTCTTAAAGAAGGGCATGAGACCATTAAAGGGCATAAACTATTTATAAGGAAAAACAGACATTAAGATTATTGCTTTCAGCATAAACATTCCCAGTTGTCAGGCTTTGTATTTGGAAATACATCACTCAGGAGGCACCAAATTTGGAGGTAAAACAAGTCAAAAACTTTCTTCCCAAACTCTTGGTTATTCCAGTCAGGTGTCAAGTACAAGCTTCCTTTTTTTTTGCCTCTCTGATTACACTGATCAACATGAGGATGATGAATTGGGTAAAGAGAACAAAGAACAGTACAAAAAGAATTTCTGTTCTGTCAGACTGTTTCTTGTTTTTAATTACAATAATATTTAGTTGAGATCACTGCCTAGAACCTATCAAATATTGTTGCAGATACAGCCTACTCTTGACTAAAACCTATCTTCAGTATCAATAAAAGAACAAAGGCAGTGCACTCTATGACTTCAAACAAAGTTCCATTATTATTCTTACTGTATCCAAAGATTTAGGCTAAGAAAAAGTTCTAAACCATGATTTAAGAGTACTAATTTCACACACTGCTTCACATGCTTGCAAAATCAGATCTACTTAGCAATTTAGCCTGTTCTGGGCAATATGAAACTCCATGGTATTCTGCAGAGTGGTTTTAGCATGTCCCTTGCCTCACATCCTTGCCTGAAGCAAATCTGGAGGCTCAAGTCCTTGCTCCATGAGGATTCATAGAAATCTTATAATAAGAAAAGGTTTTGGTAGGGGTGGGGCTGCAAGGTGTCCTCTGTGAAAAGACACCAGCAGCTGCCACCGTGTTGTACATAGATATTTCCAGTCAGCTCCAAAACATACCCACCACTGGCCAAAGATGAACCCATCAGTGATGTTGCTGGTAGTTCTGTGATAATGTATATAAGAAAGGATAAAAAAATACTGTGCAGCAGCTATGAGAATGGAGTGAGAAAATGTGAGAGAAACAGCCCTGCAGATACCAGCATGGGATAAGAAAGAGGGAGAGAAGGTGTTTCACGTGCCAGAGCAAAGATTTCCCTGAGCTTGTGGTGAAAACTGTGGTGACACAAATTGTCTCAATGTAGAGCATGGAGGACCATGGTGGAGCTGATATCCATCTGCAGCCTGTGGAAGACCCCACACTGCAGCAAGTGGACAAGTCCTGAAGGATGCTGCAGCCATGGACAGCCTGCACCGGAGCAAGCTCCTGGCAGGAGTGGTAGTTTGTGGACATGAGCCCATTCAGGAACAAGTTTTCTGACAGGACCTGTGACTCATGGGGATCCAAGCTGGAGCAGTCCATTCCTGAAGGACTGTATCCCATGTAAAGGACCCATGCCAGAGCAGGGAAGGAGCATGAGGAAGAAGGAATGATAGAGACAAGTGCTACGAACTGACCACAACCCCTGTTCTCCATTCCCCTGTCCTTGCTTTGTTATTATTTGGAAATAAATTAAATCGATTTTCCCCAAGTAGAGTCTGTTTTGTCCATGATGGTAACTGGTGACTGATATCCCTGTCTTTATCTTGACCCATGTCATTTTCTCCCCCTGTCCTGCAGAGGAGAGAGAATGAGAGAGCAGCTGAGTGGAAGCCAGCCAAGTTTAATCCACTCCATCTGTCTTTTTAGAATCATCTTTGTCTTGATAATTTCCATAGGATGTATGGAAGTATTATTCTCTAAAGCTTGAGGCTTTCAGTCAACCCTGAAAATACTATGCAGAAGTTTCTTAATCGATCCTTAGATGATCTTTAATTGATCTACAGCCATCTTCACTTTTCACTCATCCCAAATCATTTAGTCATTCTCCAGATCTAGACTGACGCAGTCTAGAAAGTCACAGAAGCAGTTTTGTTTCCATAAGCAAGAGAATGGCATGATAGTGTGGAGGAGTAACAGGCCAGCAATGACACCAGCAGTCAAGACTCCATGTACTGAAGTGTTCGTGGTACTTGATAAAATTTGATAGTATTACTCCTGGCTCAGAGGCAGAAATCGGTTGCCAAACACAACAGGGATTTTTATTGTTTTCTTTTGTTCTGTTTAATGGCCAGAAATCTGTCATTCTTTCTACTACCAAACTGCTTTCCCATTAATTGAATGGATATGCTCTCAGTGCTGTGGTCTTCTTAGTCATATCCTGAGCCAAATACAGTATGAAAAATATGGTTCACTATGACAGAATCATAGCCAGATATTTTGATTCCAAAGCTTACATTCATGTGTTGTTTTTTTGTGATGCTGCTTTAGATTATACCTTCAATATCCTTAGTCCAATGAATTGATGTGTCTCTGATGGGTTATCCTTGGCTGCTGAGGTGTGTAACTGTCGTTATATGCTAGTGCAAAAGAAACAGGTAACGATACTTTCTTACTGAGCTACTGTAATGGATTTTGACTGTTGCCAGGAACAATAGTGAGGCTGTATACAAGTAGGAATTGGTGTGATTTCTATAAGACTCTTCTGGTGCTCAGACTTTGAGGGCACCATGCATGGGGCAGTCAGCCACAGTGGGGCTTCTCCTAGGCACCTTGGGAACTGGCAATGCAGAAAGCTTGTAGGAACACGTTTCAGGAGTGTTCTTAAATTGTCCTTTGGGGCAATTCAACCCCTGAAACTATGTCCATTACAGACTAAAGGGAGAAGATGATTACATTAGTTTATGCTCCTCTTGCCAAAAAAATCTGTTGTATTTGTGAGGAAGGAGTTCATCACCCCACACAGTTACATTAGAGAATACTATAAAACTAACAACCTTGTATTTTTTATCAAAATGTGTAGTGTTCACCATAAACAGACAAAACTTCATTTGCAAGGTACTTTAATTCTTATAAACAACATACTAATGCTTTCCATGTGGCCATTTGGCACCTAGCAGTTCAAATAAATTCCTCCTGGTAAGTTTACCTTCTCAAAGGCCCTGAACAGTAACATTTTTGATTTATTCATTGTTTCTATTACAGAAAGAAAGTAAAGAAAATCTACTAAACTCTGCTTTCAGTGGGACATAAGCACAGCTTTTTGGAAGCTGACAGTTCAGATGAAAACCTGACAGGAGGTCAGCAACCCTTCACGAGCCTGTGGACACAGAGTGGTCAGAATAAACTCAAACTTCACAGCTTGGTAACATAGACTTTTCCCAAAGGCTAGGTCTGTTAATAACTCCTGCCCACACCAGTTTCCAAAATGCTCTGGAGAGTTTTCCAATCACTTCAATTGTGAAGGAACCGTAAAGCATGCATAAGCAACTACACTCTACAAGGAAACACAGTGAAGTAAAAACTGCTCTTATATTAATTGCTTTGGAGAAAATAAATCTTAAAAACCATTGTTTTGTATGTCTTTCTTCATCCATTAAATAAAATTTAACAAGCTTCCACCCTGTCACACCTGTAGTTAACGGATTTTTTTTACAGTTTCTTGCTGACCTCAGGCCCATTGTTGTAACTTATTTTCCCAACAGATAAAGTAAAAATATATGTACATGCTATTCCATAGAATCATATTGGTGTTTTAATCATTGTAAGAAAAAATGGAGATCTTGCTATTAAAACCAACATAAGAACCTTCTAGGTAGGATTTTTAAATTTTTGTTGATACCTTAGATGCTTTGGCATAACTCTAATGTAAGAGCTAGAACTCAGTAAATTGTACTATAAAGTATAGATTTAATATAAGCATTATGATCTGGAAAATAACTTGCTATCAAAATGAAATCTTTATTACCAAAAATGGATGAGGAAAACAACAGAGGTAGAAGTTTCTATAAGGGATTATAATTGCCAGAAACAAGACACAAATGAAGAAAAAATAATGATTGGGTAACAGAATTTGAAAGAGCTGATGGAATGAGACCATAAGAAACCAGTGACTTACTTTAAATAAACTGATAAGAGAAAAGATACTGGAGAGGAAAAACAGGTAGTCAAGTTTTCAAATCCTCACTACAGAAAAAGGACGTGAGAGTTGGAATACAGTTGCTTCAGTTCAAATTCTGGCACACATCTGTTCATGGAAGACATGAATAAAACTTTTTTGAATATGAAAGCGCTAAGGAAAAGAATTTTTCTTTATTTTTTTAAAAATAAATATATGACCTTTAAAGGTAGGCTATGTTTTCACATATGCTTTCTCAAGAAAAGTTATTTTGGATCTTGTAGGACTGCGACCATGCAGCTTATGGATTCATACTGTATGGAAGATTTTCCAGGGTAAACTTAAACCAGTGGTCTGAAATACTATAGCTCATAAAAACTGCATTTTAAAATTTCGTGTCAGAAGATTTACACACTGTCGCCTGCGAAACAGCACTACTAAAGTTTTCAGGATCAAAACTGCTTAATCATTAAACCTGTGAAAATAGAGTTGAGGTTACTTACTGATTATAAGATCAGGAAAAATAAATATTTATTCCCTTAGGAGGTATTAATACCTGTAACATCATCTTCTACAAGATTTACACCATTTATAAGACATATAATGAAGTCATTGGACTGCAAAAACATGTAAGACTTTGTAGTATGTGACTTTCTTTATGTTAAGAAGAAGAATATAGAAAAACTTTTTTCCTATGTGGCTGTGTTCTTTCACATTTGATAAAATAAATAAATAAAAAAAAGCCCCACAGGTTCAATTAACTGTGGAATCATGCACTAAATTGCACAAGAATGCATTATCTGTAGTTGCCAAATGTTAAAGAAAATGCAAGGTGAGACACTTCTACATTTCTAGCTAATGCTTTTATCTATTTCTGTTTAATTTCTGATCCGTGGGAAGAGAGGCAGTCAATTACTTCATTGCTGTGAGTCTTGACTTTATGAATATTCCCTAGAGGATTCTATTTTCTCTTAGAATCATAGAATCATCCAGGTCAGAAAAGACCTTCAAGATCATTGAGACCAAACAATAACCCCACTCTATATGTCCACTGCTAAATGATGTTGCTAAGCACCTTATCTACATGTCTTTTGAAGAAGGCCAGGGATGGTGATTCAACCACGCCCTGGGTTTGACAACCCTTTCAGTGAAACATTCTTCTTAATGTCCAATCTAAACCTCCCCGAGCGTAACTTGAGACCATTTCCACTTGTCTGATCGTTTGTTACTTAGAAGAAGAGACCAGCACCCACATATCTACAACATCCTCTCAGATAGTTATAGAACGCAATGAGGCCTCCCCCGAAGCCTCCTTTACTTCAGACTAAAGAGCCTCAGCTGCCTCAGCCACTCCTCATTAGACTTGTTCTCTTGTGAAACCATGCAGATCCTCCTGCAATTTTTTGGTCTATGCAGAAGAGATATGTCATGACATAATAGAAGTAAACTCAGGAATAAAATTTAAAATATCAACAAAATGTAGGCACAGACAATGTTATATTGGATTAAACTACAGCCTTAAGTCAGGCATAGCACCAGGACTAACTGTAGACTAACAAGTCTAACTGTACTAGAAAAAGAATGAATCTTAGAAGTAAAATCACCAGGTTTATTCCTTCTTTGTGTAAGGTCTGTGTTGTCACCCTAAAAAAAAGTAAATAAGAACAATAGAATAATGATTTATTATGAGAGGATGGAAAGTATCATTAAAATGACCATGTCAGTATTTCCTGTTCGTTTTACATCCCATCCCACGTAATAGTAGGGAGGTAGTAGACGTTGCCTGCTCACGTACTTCAAGATTCAGGGAGGTAGGTATTATTGTTCCTCTTTATGACTATGACTGAGTATAATATTACTTAAATTATTTTTAGCAGAAAATCCACTAACATATACATGATTTCATTATTTTTATAGATGTATTGAAAAGATATTCAGCAGTAAAGGTTGGGAAGTTACGGAAAAAGTGAGAATTTTCACTGTAGTTTGAACTTTATCTTTCCTTCTCTGACCGGAAGTTGCAGAACAATATACAAAAAATACCTTCTTCCATGAACTATCAATCATAAAGCAGCAAAAGAAAGGTCTTTCCAAAATCTTCACTGAAGAATTATGCAACCAATAACAACAGTAAGATTTTACCTCTATTAAACAAACTTGCCCCATATCTTACTTATCAGTGTTTGACTCTCAGGGATATAAAAACACAAGGAAAGTATTAATAATAAGAAATAACTGATCAGGAAATTAACAGAGAGGATACTGTCCTTACAGCTTCACAAGTTGCTTGTTAACAAACTCAAATCTGATGACAAAGGTTAAGATGTCTGCCCATCTGCTTAGTCATGAGACTGTTTTGTGCTTTTTTTCCCTTTTGCCTTCACTGTAACCTAAACCTATGCCACTTAGCAAATGCCTCTGTAGAGGAATGCAGACGACTGTCTTTCCACAGGAGATGTCTCTGGATCAGGAGCTGGAACATGACAATATATATCTATACCTGTGTATTTAACCCCTATTGAAAAGCAAAGCATGTTTAGCTTGAACTCAATGCTATGTAACATAGGCTAAGATCCATTGAGTCAGGTCAACTCAGGTCACAAGTGGAAAAAAATGTTCATATAATTGCTTTATAAACATAAATAAGATATAGAATTCTTCTCCAGAAGCCAACAGTTTAAAAAAAGGCAGGCTGGTTGACAAAAATGTGTTGAAGATGGTTCTGAACCAACATAAGAGTTTCCCATCTCCTCACTTTAGATTTCACAAGATGTTGTACACATTGGCCAGTGTAAGTGCACTTGTGACATTTGGAAAGAGATGTGGTGTTTCAGTTCATTGAGGCTTTCATTAAATATGGTATTATCCATCTAAGGAGAATATCTGATTGCATTTCGGACCACAGCCTCTCTGCTGGAGGAACTTTGCCTGGCAGACCATTCCACTACAGAATCAATCAGAGAGGCAGCACCTTTTTCTATTTCTGTTCCAACAAGATCTCCTCAACCTTTCTTTATGCTTTATCATGCTCTTCTGTGCTTTTCTGTACTAAAAGCAAGTACTCTTATTTGTCATGCATAAACACATTAGTGTAATCCTGTCAACCAGAAAATCAAAAATGGTTGGTGAGGTCAATGAAAGGGATCTGCTGAAGCAAAAATATTCCATCATATTAATAGCTGTTCAGGAGTCAGCTGCTGAGATTGTAAGTTAAATTAGGAAAACAATGCATTCTCACTTTCCAGGTGAAGCTGTGCAGTGAGAGGAGTCAGGCCAGTTTCGAAGGTGTGTGAATTCCATTGAAAATATGAGTACAATTAAAATAATGCTATTATTTATCAGTAATTACCCCTGTCAACCCAGGAGTGATTGACATATGCGCTTCCTAGGACTATGCTTCATTTGTTTAAAGTTCTAAGTCGACTCACAAGTTTTTGGTAGGATGTTTAAGAAAAATGGAAAAATTGAGCAAAAATGTTCCAGTATTTTCCATAAAGATTTAGTCTTCAGAAACATATAGCTTCGTATTAATTATAGACCCTAAATTGTAATTTGATGAGACTATTTACTTTGAACTGCAGAGCATTGTGATAAAGTTGATTTCAATATTAGAAAATGATATACATCTTCTCCTTTATTTGTACCTTAACATACAAACAAAATACATTTAACCTAGCTGCACATCACTCATTATGCCACGTGCAATCTTCTGGTCCTTTTAATGCTTGAGAACTCAAATGTATCTGAGATTAAGTTAGAGTCAGGAGGATTTTTCATTTCTTTCACCTGCTGGCAAAAAAAACCCAAAACATATTTGAAATTTAGGAAAAGAATTAACAGTTTTTACATATGCAAGTTAAAAGGGGAATGTACTGAAAGGTCCCTTGAAAAAAAAATCTCTATAAAAATTTCATTAGCAATTGTAGATTTATATTGTGGACACTGTTGTTCCTCTTTGTGTCAGGATTACAGATTTCTTTTATGTTGTTTGTTGTCACCATAACTTTGTATTTTTTTAAGCTGTGGAATATTTTTAACTCACTAATCTGGTGCAAAAGTCAAGGTTTTCATTTTATCTGTAAGTATATCCAAGAAAAAGTATTCTACTTCATTTTCAGGAAGGCACCTGTTTAGTTGCCGAACTTTTCTCCAAGCACTTTATTAGGTTTCTGCAGAAAGTTTTGGCGTCATGTTCAAAATGACTGCTCTGTAATTCTGAGGAGGTAAAGTGGTTTAGAGCAAGTGGCACTAGATCCATTTGTCAAGGAACAGCCATCTCAATGTTCTTTTTATGTGTTGCTCAGCTAAGCCTTGTCTTTCACCAGGAACTGGCCATCTTTAAACAGAGCTCTTTACTTTTAACCACATATATTATTCAGGATGATGCCATACAGTTAATTTGAAATTAATTGCCATGGGGTTCAAAGAAAGTAGAAAAAATATCTCAATCCTTTTTTTTTCATTCACCTCATTCTCAGTTTCCCCCCTTCTCCATTTCCATGTTTGTGTTCTTTCTCATCCTACACCCAAAGGAACTGTGGGGACCTATGCTGAGCTACAGTACATTTCTGTATTTATCTAATCTATTTTGTTTTTTTGTCTTTTCCTTCTTATTCAAGAATACAGGCACTGCCTGCACATATTTCTCATAAAAGTCAGGTGTATGCAGTTGCATTTCAGTGCAAATACTTTTTCAGCTAATGCATAGAGCGTGTGATGCCTCTGGTACAGTCATTGGAGAGTGTTGAGACTACATCATGAAATATTTAGGGCTGAAGACTCAAAGCATTTGTAGTTGACGTGACCTACCAACAAAACTGTGGATATCAGGATCAAGTATGCAGCTAAACTGTCAGAAGTAACCAACTCCTTCGATTAGACAACAGATAATTTAGATTAATGTAGTAAGGATAAAAAAACCAATATTTACAAAATATTTTTTTTAAAAACTTGCATATTAATTATCGAAAATCCTCTTTTATGTTTATGTCATGAATAGAAGTTGCATTACACACCGGCTCTGTGAGTGGCTGCAAAGATATTTCTGCTCTTTCCAGAGGCATAAGGCAAAGAAATTAAAGGAAAAATGCAGCCAAGATTTCAGACAGAGGATGAAGAGAGTGCCATCCAGTTTCTTGTGCTATGAACTTTCTACAGTTATGTGCAGTGTGGCAGGAAGAGCAGAGTCAAATGGTCGTAAATGATCAGGTCCACCACATTGGTAGTATCCAGACATATCTCCTCCCTCACTGGTGCTTCTTGAGCAAGAATATGTGTATTTCTCTGTGTGTCTAAGGGGCACTGATTAAGAACATCCAACTGATTTGTGATTAATCTTTCAAAATAGAAGATATGTTTTCTATAGAACCATATCTTATCACCCTTACATTGAATTGACAATATCTTGGGAACCACTGGCAGACCAAGCAGTTAATTAATGTTAATAGCGTGGTGGAATCCGGTTCTAGGTGATTTTGCTAAATATTATTTCTACTAAGTACAACTACATTAGATGTAATCTAGTACTGTAATGAAGATCCAGATGATGTGGGAAGCCTTTCATGCTTCCAAACATAACAAATGTAGGCAGGAATGTGGTATACACAGAGATCATTAAGCTATGCAGTCATCATAAAGGAAGAAGTCCATAAAGGAAGTTGTCAACAATCCAAGGAAACGGTTTTCTCGCAGACGTCAGAAGATGTAATAGCATATGTATAGAGGTACATTTACAGAATGTTCTACTTAAATATTTTATAAGAAGCAGGAGTTCCTGCAGTATTTAAGTAACACTTTATTGCTGAGAAGATAGGAAAGAAAAGAGCCTTTTCTAATCACAAAATGCCACTCTTTGGAAGACTGGACAAAGAAAAAGTAGCAGAGAGAGCAGGATACTTATAGACCTTCAAACAGCTATAGTGTGAGAAATAAGGAGAGAAAATGAGATATATTCAGAATTGAGACAAAATCCTCAAATATATAGGAGGACAAAAGTATGACAAGGAATTCAAATATTGCTTAAAAAAATTGCTGTTTAGACTGCATGCAAGACTAGAAAATAATGCTCTTGGAATAATAGAAATATTTTTCTTATAACCTCTTTACTTTGCTCTTACTCTTACCAGGCTTAGTGATTGCACAGTACTGCCATCTCACTTATCTATTTCTATTTCCTTCTGAATATTCACAAATTTCCACGCAGTGAAGATGAAGGGTGCAGACCATTGTTGTTGCAGTATGAGTTCACACAGGGAATTTAAAATGTATTAAATTTATGAGATACTAATTAGTCATCGGTAGCTCCTTGTGTGTACACTTTGTTCTTTTAATGACTATGTGAGATAGCTTAATCTAATTCAGAAACAGAGCAAACTATCCTTCAAAGAAATAAGCAATGCAAGTGACTGCACAGGGAGTTATTATAGATAAAAACTTTAAAAAATGAAGCAAAAGTAAACTAAAATAATCCTTGCATATAGAAAATAAATCTAACAAAAATACCACAATAGGCTCTATATACACCTGTGACAAAAAAAAAAAATATAATAGAGAACTTGAAGGCAAAAAGTAATATATGATTTAACAGCAAGTCATATGAGGTTACTTCAGCTAAATGTACCTCTAATGAACATAATTGGCAGCAGCATAAATTACTGCAGGCTATTATAAATCAAGATGGCTGAAATGATTATAAAAATAGCCAAAGGTATAAAATAAACAAAAGATTTTTTTTACCTTGATGAAATTAAAGAGTTTGGAAGTGATGGTGAATTGATTGCAATATCAAGAATTTAAAGTTGTAGTTAAAGAATTTAAACATGTTAGGAAGTAAACTATCTGTTTCCATTAGCTTTTAGTGGGGTGGCTGAAAGAATAGGTATCCAGAATCTGACCTTTTCTGAAAGTGAAGACAAGGCCATGGAGACTAGAATACAAAATCGTATTTGATATTCACAGAGACTGGAAGATGACTTACAGTTCAGCTGCTTTATGTAAAGAGCACAAAGCTTAATACTTCATGGCTCTTGAAACTGAGTGAATATCATTATGTTGGGCACAATCTCCTACAGAGCTTTGTATGTCTCCAACTACAGCTGGTTTTCATCACCACTGGAAAGAGAACATTAGACTTAATGAACTTCGGCACAACTCAAGGCTAATAAAGCTTTTATGAGTTAGGCAGACAGCTGATTGTCACAAAGAAATGCTGGGGGAAAAAACATCTAAATCAAAACCAAAACCAAATACAAATACAAATTAATTTAAATATCAATCAATTTTCTGGTCTCATTGATATATTTAGTAGTCAAAGATTCACACTTGAGCATGAAATCAATGACCTCTAAGCCATAATACAGCATATCCCTTGGAAAAAATAACTACTTTTCTGGAAAAACTGGAAAGTATGAAATACTGTACCTTTAGGATCTGATTTTTTTCTTGTTTTGGTTTTAGTAATTAATTAGTAAAGTAAATAGTAATTGATAGAAAACAAATAACTGTATAATGAAGGAAATCAAAAGAAAGTTTGATATATGGAAGTAGCTTACTAAACATAATGACAGATAGATTTGCCTCAGAGATGATATTGTTACTTTACATGACATTTTCTATACAGAGTCTCCTCAAGTTATCTGTCCAAGGAAGACTAACAAATACATTTTTTGCCCTTCTTGGATTGCATCATTATGATGCAGCTGCTGCCTCAGACAGAGAAAGAATATTCTCCTCAAGTGAAATTAAGTAAGAGTGAATGCCAAAAAGTAGCATAGCTTTTAAATTGAAAGCTCTAAACATTATGGACAGCCTTGGATGTGGGATTATTTTTAGTATTTGAAGTAATAGTAAAAGCCCTTTTTGTATTTGGTATTTGAATCTGTTTAAAGCAGACTTTAATGATGCATATGCTCTGAATATTTTTAATTAACATTTTAATAGAACTCCAGGAGGAGTTTTGTTGAAACAATGAAAGATTAAAGGAAAAAATTTTCTTAAGCTACATTTTATATTGCAAAATCCTGTGCAAATCTCATACTATGGCATTTGGTAAGTAAAAATGAACTTAATTTTTTATTTTGCATGAAAACTGACAAGAGTCACCACAGAGCTGAAGAAAACTGTTTTATTGCCTAAATGGTCTACGTGTTTCTCAAGTAACACTGTTTTCTAAAAAAAAAAAGTTGAGGACAAAACCTCAAGTAATATTTTCTAGTTTCAGTCTTCAGTGACTTACAGGATTTCTGTGCTGCTGATTGCAGTTACCAGTCAAAAATAAAATCTCAGAATAGAAAAAGCAACAAAGTCCCCTATCACTTAAGGTGAAGGAATTTCCAAATTATTAACATGAAGAAAACTATTGCCCTCTTAAGAACTAAGATGTTGTTTTGCTCTCCAGAATGCAAATCTACACACACTTTGCAATGTTTTTCAAGCTTATGAAATCCACTACCGTTTAAAAAACTGCAGGCAGTTACAAATCTGCAACCAAGCCATCAGAAATACTAACATGGTTGGTGATTAAATGTGGCCATAGGCTTTTCTAATTAGTGAATTATCAGAAAGAAGAATATAGTGAAAAAATATAACAAATCACGCGCAAAGAATCGCTTGGTTTTTACTTACACTGTCATTGATGTTATGCATGCATATGGGAAAACTGATCTTAGCAATAATGTGACTCATATTTTTCAGCTGGAAATAAGTTAAAGCAATAGATTTTTATGAAAATGCCCTCTGCTTGTAATAAATCAATCAGTCACATATATGCTGAATGCTGTTAAAGATATGTATGGAAAAGTATTTATTTTTCCTCTTTCCAAATTTTAGTCAAAGAGCACATATTTTTTCTGATGTATTCATTGCCTGAAACTGTCATTTATTCCCCAAATATAGTGAAGATATTGATGACTTTCTTACCCTTCCTAGTGAATGTTCACTTGATTTTTCTTAGGCTCAAAATCAGTCATTCTTCAAGTCTTTAGAAACCTGATGCCAAATCATTAAAAGACGGTGCATTCAAAGATGTAGAAAGTCTAATTGATTGTCCAATATGGAAGGCATTCATGTAAAAATAAAAGGATGTTGAAATAACTGATGACAATCAAAAAGCATTTATGTAACTTTTATTTAGTTCTGCCAGACAAACGTGATATAAAAAATTTGGATGACTAAACAAAAGCTCAGTAAGTATCACAGAATCATAGCATATTAGGGGATGGAAGGGATCTCAGGAGATCATTGAGTCCAACTCCGCTGCCAGAGCAGGAACCTAGAGTAGATCACGCAGGAACACGTTCAGAAGGGTTTAGAATGTCTCCAGAGAAGGAGTCTCCACAACCTCTCTGGGCAGCCTGTTCCAGTGCTCTGTCACTCTCACTGTGAAAAAGTGTTTCCTTATGTTTATATGGAACCTCCTATGCTCCAGTTTGCACCTATTGCCCCAAGAAGACCCCGACTCCATCTTCCTGACACTTGCCTTTTACATATTTATA
>VWZK01001804.1:89998-181164 GCA_013396935.1 Baryphthengus martii | reverse complement strand
AAGGCCAACAGTATCCTGGGATGCATTAAAACTAGTGTGTCCAGCAGATCCAGGGAAGTTCTCCTCCCCCTCTACTCTGCCCTAGTGAGACCTCACCTGGAGTATTGCACCCAGTTCTGGGCTCGCCAGTTCAAGAGGGACAGGGATTTACTTGAGAGAGTCCAATGGAGGGCTACGAGGATGATTAAGGGACTGGAGCACCTGCCTTATGAGGAAAGGTTGAGAGATCTGGGGCTTTTTAGTCTGGAGAGGTGAAGACTAAGATGTATATAAATATATAAGGGCTGGGCGTCAAGAAGTAAGTGACAATCTCTTTTCACTTGTGCCTTTTGTTAGGACAATGGGCAATGGATTCAAGCTAGAGCACAGGAAGTTCCGCCTCAACATGAGGAGGAACTTCTTTACTGTAACGGTTGTAGAGCACTGGAACTGGCTCCCCAGAGAGGCTGTGGAGTCTCCTCCTCTGGAGACTTTCAAGATCCATCTGGATGCCTTCCTGAGTGACCTGCCCTGATTCTTTGATCCTACTGTGGCAGAGGGGTTGGACTTGATGATCTCCAGAGGTCCCTCCCAACCGCTAACATTCTATGATTCAGTGAAGTCCATCCCCAACTGCCCTGCATTTTCTCCAGGGTGTGTGCCATCCCATTGTTCCGAGGTACCTGTGTGCAACTGGGAGAAACACTTGTATTGCAGAAACTGCATTTTGAGCAGCCCTTTTGAGGCTGTTGTGGGGAGGGGATAATGAGGAGAAGGTGAAGGACCATCTGATAAGTGGTGCACAGGTGTTTCTTACAGTGATTTCTGTGCAAATGAGAAGCTGCAAAGCTTTTGACTAACAAAGGCTATAAGCCTGCAGGTGTGGAGCCAAAATGCCCTCCCATTGCAGATTCCTCCTTCCTTGAAGACAAGGGCCCTTACACAGTGTGAGGAGACTTTCTAAAAACGACATGACAGCAGCGATAGGGTTGTTCCCATGATGACAGAGCTATGGGACAAACACAGGCCAGCCCTGGAAAAGAGGAGGACTACGCACAAATCTGGCATCTTAGATTGTTTGCTCTTGACAGTGGTCAGGACCACTGCTGGAAAGCCAACCCATCCCTAAAGGAACTTTGAAGTAATTCCTTTGCTGTGATGAAATAAACGAAAAATATTTGCTATGAAAATTAACTTCATTGAGATGCACATGAAGTACTTTGCCAATTACTGCCTAGAGTTTGGGTAAGAGTAGCGCTGTCTCCCTGTGGTGAGGTGGTTTAGGAACTGGCGTGTAGGTGATGTACGTAAATGCTACATTAGCCATATGTGCCTTTGGGATGTGGTGTTGTTAAACACCACAGCACCTGTACTCTGGCCCAGCTCGTGTTTTGCTCTGGAAGAGCTCAGTTTACCCTGTCCCACTGGCCAATAAATGTATACAACTGCTTGAGTTTTAGCTTTGATTCACTTTTATAACTTAATAAATGTATGGATTGTGATAAAGAACAGAACAATGTGTGTCCTGTGATGTAATACCCGAAAGAGACTGCAAACAATACACCCTGAGTCTTAGGAGGATTTTTCACGCTGGCTTTAGTCAGATAGAAATCTCCATTACTTTACCTTTTTCTAAGTCATTTAAATACTCTGTATTTCCAGCTCTGTGACATTTGGAAATTGTAACAGTACTCTTGTTTGCTCATTTACTGTTTCTTATAGGGCTTGGCAGCATTTCTAGCCTTCCTTCTCTCAGGCACCGATCTCTGCCTTAGTAAAACGCCTGCAAACTCAGCGTTGGAAATGTAACGGACAGAAGTTTCTCTTGTAAAAGGACGCTTGTTTTTTTTCCAGGTTGTATGGAGTGATTTTTAGGAACATAAGAAAAAAAATATTCATGTAGTATGTCTTTTCATTGACCTTCACTTTGAGAACGGTCTTTTTTGTGCACACTCAGGGAACAGCTGGAGAAGCCCTTGCCAGCCCAGAACACTGGTTGATGTCAACCAGTTGGAACCGCTTGGGTAGTGTGTTGTGCTCTGGAGTTGTGATCACAGACCAGAAAAAGGAAGCTGAAGCTTAGAAATCAGCACAGGCATGTGGCTGAAAGAGGTGTGCAATGTTAGGCTTGTCCCAGCAGCAACTGAGGTAAGGTTTTAGGGGGATAATTCTTTCAAAGGAAATCACTCTCCTCCCACCCAACGCAGGCAGGCAGATGGAGGGAGGGGTGGCCAGAGAGAGGCAGAGAAAGGGGAGATGTTTTCTACTAGCGAGGCAACAGTGTTGTCTGGAGAGCAGCACAGTTTGTCACTGTTTCAAAATAAACAAATGACTTTAGACATAGGAGAAAATACAGCAGCTCCTCAAGAAGACTTTGACCGCTACTGTCAGCAGAACTATGTTCTCTCACCACAGGAGTAGCAAAGCTTTACCCTGTCTTTAGGTGAGGGCTATGAAGAGAAACTTTTCTGACACCGGTTTGCTGGCCAGGCGAGAGTAGACTCTGGGGTTCAAGGTACTTTCCCATCTGGGTTTATTCAGCCCCTGGGCTGCTTGCCTTTCCATGCAAAAGTATGATGCTTCTCAGGAAGGACAACATACGGCATCTCGCTCCTATGCTCTAGAAGAAAAATCACTATAAAGTCACTACAGCTATTTCCACCATTAAGTAACAAATAGGAAATATCAGCATAGGAAAAATTTTAATTGTTAGGGTGTTAACCTTTCCTCACCAATGAAACAGGTCCTGGCATGTGTCGGCTCTTGTTAGGGAGCCAAAATACAGTCACAATTCAATTTAAGCTCTAGTGCTTTGGTTTATTAAGTAGTTTTATATCTTAACATTTGTCTTAGGTGCCTCTCTAACATCCTGTAAGTAAAGTAGACATCACCGCAGCCAGGTTAGAGGTGCATGATCTCGAGTGTGTTCCCTTAAGCTGCTTCCGCCTTGGAAAAATGCTCTGTCCTGCTCCTCCTCAGCAGTGCTGGTCTGTGCCAGCTTCCCTAGTGATGGGTGCTGAGAAGATTTGTCAGTGTTTGGCGTTTCTCAAAGCAGGGCTTCTTGCTGAGCTAGGCTGCTGCTCTGCTTATTGCAAAAATGTAAATTTTGCGCTTTGGCTCCCCTGTGCTTGAGCTCTCCCCTCTGCCCCTGTTCTCCAGCAGACGAGGATTGGCCAGGGTCGGTTAGACTATTGATTTTTGTCTTTGTTGTTGTTTTGTTTTTGATTTTGGTTGGGTTTTTTAAGTGTTTTTCTACAACAAGGCTGCAGGCACAGCATTGCTTGACATTGATTTCTGACAGCATTGCAAACAGTGCATGAGGTGTGTGCATGGGGCCAGCCCATCCACAGGGGAGAGCTGAGCCCCGACACTGCAGAGCTGCACATCTGTGTCCCCTCAATCCCAAAGGGGAAAGCACAGGGGGAGAGGACAGACACTAAAGGGGAAGAGCAGCACCTGTTGAGTGGCTGATATAAACACACACCTGGGATTATCAGTGGTGCTGTCCGGACAGGCCTCTGACTGCAGAAACTTGGGACTTTTCAGAATCTGAAAAAAAACTACACCATTTCTCAGTCTGCTCCAAGAAAAATGCTCTGCTCCTCCAGTACACAATAAGAGCTGGGTTTGTTCAGCACCTAAATAAAGACTTGTTCGGCCCATCATAAAGCACATTGTTTCTAAAGAATTTGACCTCAAATCGTTTGGGTGATGGGAGGGTCCGTATGCTTTTGACCGTTGTAGCCTATCTACCTAAAACTGATCACTCTTCTAGTATGCATCTGCCTAAATAATTTCTAACGGATCTAGGATTTCTGTATGTAGGACTGATGTTCAAACTGCAGTGCTGTGTGCTCCTCCTGTCTGCATTTGAGTCAGAGATAACTAGTGCTTTGCAAAGCATTTTATCTAGATCTGGACATGAAATACAGCGTTTCAGAGATCTTGCAGCCTAGTGGGATACATAGAACACAGCACTGATGCAGGATTTTAACTAACTCAGAGTTGGGAAAAGCTAGGTCTCCAGTGCTGTGAGCTCTCTGCAATATTTTCAGCTCCAGTTACATCCCAGGGCTGTAAATGGAAGTTGGAATTCATGGATTGGGCAGCAGCAAGGGCCATAACCTGGAGGCATTTTAGTTTACAGCAAATAACAGAGGTGCGGAGAAGAGCTTACCCCAGTGACTCTTCCATCCCAGTTCTGGTCCTAGGATGATGATGTGGTAAATCTAAGGTCAAAATTTTTGCTGTTGCTCTCCTCTCCTCCTTTCCTTAATATTCTTCCTGTGTGCCGTAGTTACTGGTATTTTGCAGAAGTGCAAGGCAGAGTTTTTGTTGCAGAATGCAGGTAGTTTGTTAAGACTCAGAGGCTCTCAGGGACCACATGGCTGCTGTTAACCTGACAGCAAGGTAGGTCCTCCAGTGCTCTTTAAATCCCATGATGCAATGAGTCCACTTACAGCTTGAAGAAAGATTAAAAACTGGAACCGACTTAAGCATGTATTCAAGTTCTTCCAGCAAGTGTCAAATGTGTGCTTCTGTCCTTCTTATATTCCTATTACAACAATTTAGGGTCCTCATAAAATAAAAGGCAAATTGGTTCACCAAGTCCTGGGGGAACACCTATGTAATCCCTCACCTCATTACTTGTCATGTATCTCATACGCCACTCACACCACTGTTTTCCTCACCTTCCTGGTGGCCTCTTTTCAAGGTGAATTTGCCTGAAAATAAATGAGACAAACTGTGTGACTAATGGCTGTAAAGATACTGGCTTTTTTTCTTGTAAAGCAAAAAGCAAAAAAAAAAAAAGTGTTCTCAGTTCCTCTGCTTAGGTGTGAAATTTGCCAGACGGCTTTGAAACCATGTAGGCACTTAATTCCCACGAAAAAAAAAAAGTGGGATTTGTATCCACAGTAATTAACTCACTTTTTAAAGAAGATATTGGTGCTATTAGAGAAGGTGTTTTCCTCATCTAAGTGAGTGTTTCCATTGCTTTATCATCCTTATAAAATAATCTGAGGTCACAAAATGAAATTTAATGTAATATATTGATGCATTTAATAAGATACAAAAAGTCCTTATATTTAAAACAAGCAAACAAACTCCCAAAACTAAAACAAACTACTCCCAGTAAATCCAAGAGTGGCTTGAATTTTATTTTTCCTCCCTCCTGCTCAGTCTGAGCTTCCCTTGTCCATTCCCAAATCAGTTTGGTCCGCTCATGTCTGGAGAAAGACAGCTTGATATGAAATTTCAGCCAACCTGTATATTGCTACTGTTTACAAAATTACTTTGAACTAACAGGCATCGCAGAAGCATTACTGATGGTTTGTGTTTGGTTGTTGTGTGGTGTTTTTTTAAAGGAGACTTTTCAAATTAGCATACGTGCAAACTTATATACTATTTTGAAATTAAAATGATACACAATCTGGGAACTCGTACGCACAGAAACTTTTCTCTGCTTAAAATCTCTACCAAGAGTCTCTCCACTAGTTTCTGTCTACATATGAGGTAGGCATGGGCTCTTCCTAGGCAGTTTTTTGCTTGAGGAGCAATATCATGAAAATATTTGCATTTACCTTTCAATCTGAGTTCCTTAGATAAATAGCAGCTTGATTAACTGTGACTGCTTGTTCCTTGGAAGGCCATTTTAAATACCCTAGGGCCTGTAAAGACACAGCAAGTCCTGAAAGGGCTTTTTGATCTCTAGAGTAGGGATGCAAGAATCTTAAATTTGGTTACACAGACCTGAGTGGTACATTTTGTTGGAATTGCGCTTGCTGCAGGTGTGCCTGTGCTTTCTGCCCTAGCCCCGAGTAGCAGCAGCTCCTGAGCAAACGGGCATTTACTAGCAACTAAAGATACTTGTTTGTAAAGCAAGCATGCTTTGGAGGACCCGCGTCCCACATGCTATCACTGGGCATGAGATAGTGCCATGGTGAAGGACCGAGTGCTGGGGACATGTCTCAACCCGTTGCTGAGAGCAATGGTAGTGGTGCTTGTGAAGTGTTAGAGAAGTTGAGATATCTTCTCGCATGAGATTTTTATGAATTGCAAAGCATTAATCTCACAGCTTCTAAAAGTAGTTGCTGTTAGCCAGGAAAACATGTTGGTCTTTGATGGAAACTTGCTGCATTTCCATAAATTATGTCAAGGATGGAACGAATTCCCATGTTGTGAGCCAGGACAGTTTTATTGTAACTCATAATATAGCTGAGGGTGAAAAATGCTGTATTTAATCAGGACTTTAGTATAAGTTTCTCTAATGCATTTTCCTTCCTTTGAAATACTCTACATAATTGAAATTGCACAACTCTTTTTTTTTTTTTTTGTAAAAGGGAAAAGAACCAAGTCTGCAAATAAAACCTAAATGTGAATATTGTACAAGCTCTCTTTTCACGCACAAAAATGTTTCCAGTCCATTTGTTTTTTAACCGTTTTCCCCATATGTTGGGAAGCTTCCAAGGATCTGACGCCACATTCCTGCATGCGCTAGTAACAAATGATACCCCTAGGATAAGAATAAGCTATTTACAGATGTCTTAATAGCAGTTGTTCCTCTCTTCTGCTGAAAGCTCATTAGAGATATGTTTAAAAAAAAAAAAAGTTTTGAACACTTTAAAGAGTTCTCATTTGCACACAGTATTTGTAGCCTTATGGAAAGAAGTGAGTGAAATTAATCTTGTAATTAAAGCCAAGATCACCAAGGGACAGCTCCCCCAGTAGAAGGAGTTGATGGCCACAACCTTAGTGACTGCCACAGTCCTGGTGGAGGGGGTTGGGGGAGGTAGTGTCTGCCCAGAGGAGCTGCTTTGCCTTCCTTCTCTTTGCTGGGCAGAGCTGTTAGGGAAAATCCTGTTAGGAGCACAAAACCCATCCCTGAAAGCACATTTGTGTGACATCCTTTACTCAGGAAAAATCTTTGTTAAATGCTCATTAAGCCCCTAAAGTTCAAGTGGTATATAAGTCAGCACAAGCCTTTCTTATAACCCTAGAAAGTATATTTCAAAGTTAGGAGGGAAAAGCATAGTCCCAAGATGATGAAAATATTTTTTCCCTCTCTGCGTTTCTACTCTGATCACAAAAGAGAAGTTCTGCAAGACTGATAGAAAACTTGTACTCATGGATTTGCCAATCTGTATCCAGCTCAGGCACTGACTTGACTTTAGTTCAGCAATAAACCAGTCTCCAGATGTTTGGGGCTGGTGCTAATGACTGAGTTCACCCATTCGTTCTCCAATTATATGCCTTTTGGGCAGCAGAGTGTTCTTTGACAGACAGATGAATTTTGGCAGCCTGACTGCTGACTGCAAGGTCGATGACAGCCGCATGGGCTCAAACTCATAAATCCATTTTTCAGAGATACGCATGCATGTATCAGAGAAAATATTAGATCTTGGCTACACAAATCAGTAAAACTCAACAACGCTAGCTTCCCAGTTTCTGAGTTACTTAGCTATCGTGTCACCCTGTGTACTGGGATGTAATTTGCTCTCTGCTGTCACAGCCAGATTGTCTTTGCTGTCATTGTTTTTGAAGATTGACAGAGTACTAGTTAAATTTCCTGTTTCCCAGACACTTTAGTGTAGGCGATGTCGCACACAAACCTTGCTTCATTAGCTCTGCCATCCCGAAGTGTCTCACTCATTTTCTGCAGCTCCTGGGATGTTTTGTGCTGTCCACATGAAAACACAATCTTCTCCCAGCTTGGCTTTTCAGGTCCCTTATGCTGAGTCAGAAGGACCTAACCTTGCCCTGTTGAAGCTCTAGTAGATGCTAGGAGGACTCTGGTTTGCAATCGCACGTTTTTTTCTGAAGCTCTGTGACCTGCTTTGTATCAATTTAACTGCGTTTCAGAGCAAGCCAACTTAATAGCTTCCCTCAGGATATCAAACAGCACTGTATCAGACTTCTTACTGAAATCTATAAACATTAAATTGTCTCCAGTTCATTTCTTTAGTCTTTAACTTTTTCGGTTTCTTTAAAAAAAAAAAAATACAATCAAGCTTGTTTGGCAATATTTTCCTTTAATGAACATATGTTGTTTGATCATCAAGATGTGAGTCACCTTGACCTTGTTCTCAATTAGCATTTCATGCTCAATAATGAAGACGATGCTACATCAGCTGTTGAAAATCCACTTTTCATGTAAGACACTGAAAATTTTAATCTCAAATTGCCAAACTAACTAATTTTTCTCCTTTCTCACAGACTGTCCTCTGTTAAGGAGCCTACTAAGCAGGGAAGAGTTACCCTTAGACTCCTTAAAAACAATGATTTACTGCTGGAAAAATATTCTGCTCCAATTTTCCTCTCTGTTGTTGCTATACCAGCAGTTTCCTAGGTCAGGGAGGCTCTTTTTTTTTTTTTTTATTAACCTCACAGTTATGGAAACTTTTAAGGGTTTGATTGTGTTTCAATTTCTGTCTGTGAAAATTGTGTTGCTGAGGTGAAGGGGAGATTTACTCAGGAGCGTGGTGGAGGACAGAGAGAATGGCTGGGTGTGCAGGTCACATTGAAGACTGCACCGTCATGCTGAGGGTGCTCTCACTGGGGCAATCAGGATGCAACCAACTGCAAAGCCAAGGCTAAGAAGTGAAAGAGGAGACCTGGTTGAAAAGGTAGCACTAGGATGCAGAGTTTAGATTTGTTGGGAAGTGAGACAATTTCGGAGTAAGTGTACACAAGAAAGACGGGCTTCACCTGAGCCAAGCCTGGTTATTTTGGTGGTATTATACACCACCAAGCTTATATGCTTGTGGAAGACTGCAAAAATCTGGGTGATATGTCCCAAGCTGATAAAAAATGAAAGTCCTATAATTCAGGAATAAAAATGATAGACTATAATAAAATTTGTGAAGGAATAATGAAAGATATTGAAGTAAATATCCCCCGATAATCACAGCACGTAAAAACAGTCAAGAAACAGATGTAGACACATTTTGTATGCAAATGCTGCCCACCTAAACAAAACAGTGTTATTTAGGAATATAAATTCACAGTTTAAATCAGAACATATATAAAAGAGATGTCAAAAGCTTGGTAGACGTGGGATGCTCTAAGAAAAAGAAATAAATCATACAGGCATGACAGCTCCTAACACAAGAAGTCATACTTACCAAGCTATCAGTTTTTAAGATGTTGTCAAGAACAAAACAACCTACTTCATATAGCGTCTCTGGATGTGTAGAGAAGTTACTACAAGTGCTTCAGCATGTACCTGTAGATTTTAAGCTGCTGCAGGATAAGAAGGGTTTATTTTTTTTTTTTAAGTATTAATAAATGCTATTATTGAAGCAGAAAAAAAGAGGAGGAACAAATGGCCAGTCTTCACATGAGAGGAGGGTCTCCATCAAGAATCCAGAGCAATCCACTGTTCAATAAACTCATAGCTATGTGGGAAAAGAGGTGAGCACTGAGTGATACCGCTGAAGATGTCCAGTCATTTGGGATGGTTCAAGCAGATGTTACTCAGGATTATTCAGGGTAATAGGAATGTGGTTCTTACAATTCTGAGCAGCTAGATGAGGAAAAGACAGGGATTTTTTGTTGATAGAAGCTATACTTTAAGTTCAATAGCAGGAGGAAAAAAAAAATTGGTAAGGTCAGTATGGAAACTTGTTTGAAATAAAGTTTTCCTCCCTGACGACCAACACACAGGTGTTTCCTCGTAAGAGGTCTCGAGTAAAGGATCCTCCTCCTGCTATCATGTTAAGTAAATGAAGTACGTTATCTATCCCTTTCACTTCCAGATTTAATCCTCTGACATTTGGGAGTGTGTGTGTCCCTATTTTAAAGCATGCTACCTTTTTTTGGGTTCAACCTGATTTCTAGTAAAGATTTTGCTCTGAATTTTCTCAAAAGCTTACTGTAGGTATTTTCTTTTAATCAGTTTATATAGAGTTTTCTTAGTGTTAGAAACCATTGCTTCCTTTACATCAGGGACTTAATTCAATAGAGATCTTGCACTGGTTAGGATATTATGCAGTTGAGGTGATCTATAGTTTGCAAACTTGATGGTATTTGTAGATTTTTTTTTCTTGAAAGACTTTTTATTGGCACTAGTTATACCAGATATTCACAGCTGCTTCTGTTTGCTCAGTTTTCTCTTGATATTTGTAGGCTTGGATGCAGCTTCAGAATTATACAGGAAACAGCTATTTAATAAGAACAATAAACCAATTTCATAAAAATTTAATTTCTGAAGGATTAAGTCTATGAGCTTTCTTTTGTGGGTTGACTGTACAGTGTTTAAAACTAACTTCTGTTAAATAATCAGAAAAGAACCTTCTGGTATAACAACCTGTTGAAATTTCCCTTGACTTCCACCTTTTTTTTTTTTTTTAAAGTACATTTCAGTTTTTGTAGTGTTATAGTAGACACGAATATTTAAATTGTGTTTGGATTGCTGACCATGGAGAACCTATTGCAAAATAGTTTCTTGAGTTCAACAAACTGAGAATTCTATAGGAAAATAATCAAAACATGGTAAATCTCCATCTTCCTTTTCTGGATCATTACACACAGAGTGAAATTCACTCTCCTTGCATTTAAGCTCATTTTGCTAACCCAAACTGCTGGGTGAGTGGAATTTATCTCCTCAAGGAACTGCTTCTAGGATTCATGCCCAAGAGCAGATGACCAGGTGCCTGAGAAGTGGGGCCCACCATAGTACAGAGAGCATGAGGGAGTAGTTTGCTTTGTGAAATTTAAGCAGCACAATCAACTGTACAGTACTTTTCCATGATTGAATGAAGGGTTTATCTGCATATAGAAATATTCATATTCAAATGTATTTAATACAAAAATATTATACAACATACAAGCTTCCCCTTCTTACTGCTTAGACACTCATTCAGCATATTTGTTTCCTGCAAATTTGTTCACTCTGTTGACCACACAGATACATTTGCTATTTTGTCTGAGCTGATCCACATTTAAAAAACCCTCAGGTTTTTTCACTGGAGTTGCTTTTCATTAATGCTTTGTTGATAATATATGTAGGCAGATGGAAAGAAATAAGTCATTTACTATTTTGTTTGAAGAAATCACTTAGGATTAGTAAGATTCTATTTTTTAATGAAAAGTGTAATGGCCGACCTTTAAAAGAGTGGGTTTATTGTTCTGAGAAGATATTGAAGTCTGTTTTTTAATGGAAAAAAAATATTTTTTGCTTCACATTCTTAAATGAGAAAATAGAAATTACTTCATTGCTCACGGTTAATTATGTCACACCACTGAAATCATAAACAAGAATTTATTTGGAAAGAAGATTAGTGGCTGCTTCTCTGTTCCTCCTTTCTTCCCCTCTCATTCCCTCCAAGTCTGGTACAACTACAAATGCAAGTTGTAAATAAAATATTCTAGAAACGAGTACTTCTTCATTGTATTGGAGCTCAATCATAGTTTCAAACCTAGATCGCAAACACAGAATTATCACTACATATTAATTGTTAATTACTTAGACCTAAGCCGAAGAACGGTTGCAACTGTCATAAATATTTTTTCTAACATCTTTTAAAGTGGAGTTCCTTCCAGTGTGTGTAAATACTTCTGGGAATCACATTGGTTCAACTGAATTACAGACAGCTCCGCAGAAAGATAAGCTCAGTACCCTGCAGCAATTTATTTTCTTTTAAGTAAGTAATATATTGTCCTATTTTATCATCCTCTGAAAGTATCTCCGGAGTATCCCCCATTAAGTGAGAGTTAATCTGAGCTGAATACTCACTTTCTCTTTCCCCATCTCTTAGATGAGAAGATTAATGTAATGCCTTGTTTTCAAAGAGGAATCAAGACATAAGATTCCACCTTCATCATGCCACTTGTGGAGGCAGACAGACCTATTTCCCTCCCAGTTTTCTATTTTTGGCTTCAGGTTCTTGCATGGAGGTTTCTAGTCCTGCTGCAGTGGAGCTGCGGAGCTCCCTAGAGAGCTACCCTTTCTCCTCGATTTTGCTTCACCCAAGCTCTGGTGGCTTACTAGGAGCTATTCCTTAATTCCATTAATGTAAATAAAGGGCTCAGCAACACAAATGATTGTTTAAGCCTTCCAAAGAAAGTCTTGATAGAGTCACTATGTACTTTCTACTGCTGGACTCTATTGATCAGCAGGAAGAGCAGAGGTCAGAGGGAGAAACATCACAATAAAATATTTTATTTCCTGAATGCTCCCTCCCCCTGGTACCAACATAACATTGATCCTCTACTGTCCCTGTGGTCACTGACTCTTGACTCTGTTTCATAGTGTGCAGAAGTCTTGCAAAGAGGGCACATGATCTCTTTTTGTGCCTGAAAAGTGTCTCATTCATTCGAGACAGTCGGCTGTCAAGTAAGAGTTTTATCTGTCTGGAGACCTGTACAGCCCATCTCTTTCAAGCTCGTAATTAACCTATCTTTTGTTTGTTTTATCTACTCAGAGAGGAGATCAACCCCACTATTTCTGTGGCACCACCCTTTCAATTTGGCTGAACTGTGTATATTTTTTCCTGATGTGCATGCATATAAGTATGTATTAGTTTTGGGTAAGTTAATGCAGTTGTGAAAACTTTTCAGGTTTTTGTTGGTTTGTTGGTTTTTTTTATTGCCATTGGCAGAGTCTGAAACCATTTGAAATGCAGCCACATTGGCTTGTGCTCTATAAGAAACAGGGGGAAGGAATCAGCGTCTGCCAAATGGAAAGGGATAAAACTGGTGTAATGATATGTTGCAATCACACTGCAAAACCTACCACAGTAAATTACTGCTGTAACAATCTCCTTCCTGTTGTGAAAGGCTCCACCCCAGGCTTTTTTGTGTCTCTCTTCTTGACATTTCTGGTTTTGAGAGAAAGTTATCTCTGTGACCCTTAGCGCTGAGGGACTGCTAAGTTTCTTGAAGAACAAAACTGAAAAGCAGAGATGGAGGCCAGGAAGGGCAGGTGCCTGATTTTGGGCTGGGTGATGCTGCTGGATGTGAATGTCATCAGTCCATGGTGGCTGACTCACAGTATTGCGGGCAAGGCTTTATCTGGCATGTTGGTCTTTGCTGTGTAGAGTCTTTTTCCCTCTGTTTACTTGCTGGTGGGCAGTATTGGTATTTGTAGGTCACCTGAAGTTTTCATGGCATTGCCTGCACAAGCCAGCCACTGAGATGCTCTGCCCTGCGCCTACAGCAGCAGTTTGGTCAGGCTCGGTGGCCCAGGGGGAGATTGCCCTCAGAGGTGGCCAGTGGGAAATGAGCTGTGGCTCTTGCTTTCGTCCGTCCCAGATGCATCTCCTCTCCACAGACATTGTGCTGTGTTTGGCACACAGTCGTGTTTTGTTAACGCTGAATGAAGGAGTGAAAAGGGAGAGAGCCAGAAAAATGAATTACTATCCTGGTTTCAGAGTGATCCTCCTAAAGGGAGGGGAGAAGGTGACTGCCTCAGTGTGGGAAAGTGTTCAGGCTGCTCTCTATGTTGTTTATGTTCTGTGGAGAGAGTGGTTTGGGTCTCCTGAATCCAACTGCATGTTTTAGAAAGAATTGCTCATCTGTTAGGGGAAGAAAGAAAGCAAGCCTCCTCTTTGAGGGGAAAGCAATGAGATCTTGGTGGTTTCAGGGGTGTAAGACGATGCCCCTTTGACAGTGCTTTCCAGAGAAGCATCATACAAATCTTTGTCTGGTGGTTAGCACTAAAACAGGAAAACACTGGGAGGAACTCAGTGCTGCCATGTACTTAAAATGTGCAAACCACCTGGTATGATCCAGGATTGAGGCTGTCAGACCAGTGATGAGGGGGCATCTCTTCCCAGGGGTTTCATCTCCTGCTGGTAAAATGGACAATGAGTTTTGAGGATGCTGGGAATTATACAGAGACAAAATCTGGGAGTCCCTGAAAGCAGAGTGTACTCAAGGCACTTTCCAGACTGGTGAATGATGGGGTTCCCAGCACCCTGCAGTTGTGTATGTGTTTAGCAGGGCGCTTGGGCTTTCCACAGCTAAGCCTGCTGTGCTTTTTCTCCTGAATGTGAATGAACTCCTAATTTCTCTTCTGCAATGTTTATACAATTGAAATTCTTTTTCTTTAAAAAAAAATAAATAAATCAACAAAAAACCTCATCATTAGATTCCTTTACTTGAAGTTCACCACCACATCCTTGCACTCCCCAAGTCCCCAACCTCTGCTGCTTCCAATAATAATAATAAAACCTGAAAAGGAGGCTTGTCTTGTCCTCTTCACAGCTACAACAAAATGGATGTAGATTTAGCTGTGCTTTTCCTCTCGGATATCTGGCAGTGCTCCCTTCCTCTCTCTCCAAGTCCTCCCTGTGACGAATGAGCACAGCTGATCACGAGGATAAGGATCAGCTCAGGGGAGTGTGTGCTGGCCAGGGAAATTTTTTCCCTTTGATGCCCACTGCTCCCCACCTCTGATGTCTCATGCGCATTTCACATTCTCCAAGCCCAGAGTAATGTGAAGTCACAAGCCAGAAGCAGCTTCTCTCCCCCAGCTGTGCAGAGCAGATCACCCCAAGGGGATTTTCCCTTTTTAAAGTCTTCAGCAAAATATTTTGTATGGTTTAAGTTGAGGTATCAAACTATTTCCCAGCTATGGCCAGTTTGAATCAAAGGCTGTTATGAAGAAATGTTACATTAATGTAAGTGGTCAAGAAAAGCCCCAAATAAAAACTCTAGACAGAATCCAATTGGCCAATTTCTTTCTTTTTTCCTTTCTCTTGTAAGTTTAACTAGACTTTCTCTCTTAAAATGAAATCTGATATTTATGGGGATTTTTCATTCTCTATAGAGCTATGATTTTTTTTTTTTCATAAACAAATCAAATGCTACATAGAAACCGCATGGAACAGATAAGCTGCAATATGTTTAAAAGAAGTGGATTTTTTTATATAACAGAAGTGGGTGTATCTTATTCTTTCATGCACTGGATGCTCTCTGTGGAAAATCCATTAAAAAATGGTAAATAAGAAACTATTTCTCTGCTGATGATGTAAAACAACAGAGAGGAGGAAGTTTCTGAATTATAATGGGTCAAACAAAAATACCTCCTTGACTACTCTTTCCAGAAGAAATTTAAACAAATCAGAAACCTTGCATACCACTGGGATCAGTTTGGACTGCTTGGTCCAGTTTTGCATCAAGGGAGTTTGGTTTTATTACTTCAGATATTAAATTCTCTTAGCCATAAGTACCTTTAATCATGAGCGTCACAGAGTATCCATGTTTGGGTAATTACTTGGAGTGGAAAACAAAGGGAGTGGAGTGTGATTTGGGGTTAGACTGGAAAGGGATGGCGTGTCTCGGGTGTGGGGTTTAGTTTCAGTGCTGTGAGGACCAGGCAGCGGGAAAAGTAAAGCGGCTGAAGGTAAGCAGGAGCCCAAGCTGGGCTTGCACTGCCTGGGGCTGGGCTATGAGGGGAGTTGTTCTGCTTCTTCAGCAATGCTAAAAGTCAGCTTCTCACCTTCACTGCTGCAGAGGATGTGTTGGGAAGCACAGTAAAAGCGATGGCTACCACGCTGTATCTTCATGGTGGGTAAGGACTAAGAGAGGTGCCTGGGCATTGCTCTCCCCATGCCACCTTGGATGGGAGCTGCTGTTTGCTCTTGCTTCATCCTTCACTCCTTGAAAACCTCTGAGAAGTCCAGCTGGCAGCAAACGAGGAGAAAAAGGCTGGACTGGGCACAGCTGCACCATCACCCTGCATTGCTTTAATCCCGTCACAGCAAGAGAATTGTGGCAAAGAATGGCCTATGAAAAGATGTCATTCACTGCAGCTGAAAGCTGCCTCACCAAATGTATTTAGTGTGTTGCTTCAGTAACACTGTCTGTCAGGTTTGTATTCCCTGAACGAGGATTTGAGCTCTAGGAAGCTGTTTTGTTGCTATCGTAGCTAATGACTTGTCAGAGTTTCCAAGGCAATGCTGATATTTCAGGAGGCCATTTTCTTGACTGTTTCAAAGTACGCTGGGCTTAGTCCTGCATCAGTCTAAGGAATACACTGCTTTATACACCGTTTACTTTGGAGCGTGCAAAACAAATTTGCTTGTTTATTTTTCTACTTTTTTTAAGATTTTTTTTTTTTGAGCAGGTCTACAGCCTGTCATAGAGTTTATCTCTGTTCTTCCCGTGCTTATTGTCTGCTGCTGGGATAGGCAGAGCTGGACAAATGAGCACTCAGGAGATGTCCCTGCCAGATGTGACTCCCCCATCAGCTGCAGGAGAAAAATTGACTTTTTTACTCTGTTGGACCACTAGATGGGGAAATTGCATTTACGTTTTTGGAATGCAAAATGGATTCCGACAGCCAGACTGGAGCTCTCTACAGTAACGAAGCATATCAGGCCTATCTGTAAGAGGTGCATGGTGATGACTCAGACTTTGCCCCCCTCTTTGGCAACGACACTGCAGCTCCTCTGAGCCATGCTGGTGCCCGATCTGCTTTTGAGGGGCTATTCTCCAAAGCTGACCTTTACCGATGTCCCCTCCTTTGAAAGGTTTCTGTGACGTGAGGCAGAACTGGAATTGCTCCTTAGGGCCAGTGGCTGCCTGCCTCTCTGCCAGCCCCTGCAGGTACCCTGCAACTTCACACAGGAAACTAGGGAACAGGGTGTAAATATTTCAACAAATTTCTGAACAGGGAGCTTCCAGGGCCAAGAAACGACCTGGGCATTGAGAGCTCACATTAGATTCAAAACAGAAACACAAGGCAATGTGTGCTCAAGGCCTTCTCTTGCTTCCAGTGTTTTGCAGCTGTTGAGCCCCTGGCTTTTTCATGACATAAATATTTTTCACAGAGTGGCAGAAGTGACAGGTGTATGGTGACACTGGGTCTGACAGGCCTGCAGGTGGGATACCAGTGGATATGAGGCAGGTTAATTCACAGAGCGAGCTTGATCAGATTTGGTAGGCTCAAGATTTTGAATTCAGTATTAAAGATCCTTGCCCCAAACATGGTGAGTATCAGTTCTCAACCACTAGATCGTTTTGATTTACAGTACATTCTAAGGCATAGTGAACTCTTTTTCTTGTGAGAAAGCAGTAAGATTGGATATAGTCCGTTTCAGATTACCTGGAGTTGTAAGTCCACAAGGTGACTGGTGACATGGTCATGCTACCTAAAGATGTAAATAAAAAATAAAAATAAAAAATAAATAAATAAAAAAGGCAGAGTACAGGTCACAGAGATGATTTTCCTTGCTGCAGGGTGTGAATGATGGGATCGCAGCCTGATGTAGTGTTTTTGACTCGCTGTTACAGTAATTCAATAGCAAATTTGTGTATGCAGTGCTACTTATAGAGCAGATGTGCCTTCTGCTGAGGTGTGTAAAGATTTTTCTATGGATAATATAACTTTGGAAAGCAACTTCATTTCTCTAAAGGTATTGCTATACTATTTGGGGGAGGATATTTAAAGCAGTGCAACGCGCACAGTGTGACAGCAGATATAAATACTCACATACCTATCTGTGCTGGCAGGGAAATGCGCTGTACCATGAGAAGTTACCTTCATGTTACCACAACTGAGTCTGTGTAGCTCTTTGTTCCCACCTCTCCCTGCCAGTCTCCATGGGGTACAGGGTCTGCACAGGGTCTAGGATTCCTCCTCACTGCACCATCGTTGCAGTCACAGTGAGGGGTCTTGTCATAGCTGATGAATGCTTTTGTGAAAGCTCAGTTACCCAAAATCAATGTCAGCTCAGGAAGAAGCCACAGGAATGTGTTTAAATAAGCACACCTGCATCTTTTTGGCACTTGGAGCTACTGTAAATAGCTTAGTAAAAAATATGGATGAGTGTTTATATCCTTTCAAATATTACCACCAAGAAGCTAGAGAGCCAAATGTTTTTGCAGCATTTGTGTGCTTTACCTGCATGTGCTTTATTAGAGAAATAATGTTGTCGGGTTGGAATCTGGAAGTCAGTGGTATTAAGAACTGTAATCGTTGCTTGCAAGCATCTTCTTTCATATTTTGGGTGTTTTCAGTTAGCTGTGAAGGAAGACATCTTACATTTAACCAGATTTGCCACTGGGAATCAACACTTGATGAACCAAGGAAATTGCACAGGGTCCTTTACTTCCATGCCTTTGCCTGTGAGAAGTCTTCATTGTGTACCACAGTGTGCTTGGGGATGGGTGATCTGTGGAAATTTTTCCCTTTTGATTTATAGAAATGCTTTCATAAGGGAAACTTTAGGCCAAGGCTCCTCACAAATTGAGAAAGTATGGGAGTAGCAATGCAGTGTGTGCTCAGGGGAGCCAAGATGCTTGGGTAGAAGCAAGTTTTTTGTGCGTTGTGGAATAGAGGTCATCTTTCTATTTCATTGTCATCCGCTTTTGCATTTTTATCCACAGATCTTAAAATTTTTCATACAGGATAGAAGTAGAATTATTTCCATCTTAAATATGAGGAAACATGGTGCATATGCATGCACACAGGAGCAGAGCCTCTCCCTCCCTACCCCCACCTGTGAGTGAACTTCAAATGCATATTCCCAGGACACTTCAGTGACGGGAGGAAGAGGCAAACTTTCTTCGGGGCACCTGGCCTGACTTTGTGATAGGAAAATCTTCCAGAGTGTATTGAGCCTTCAACTCCTGACGTTCAATTGTATGGTGTTGGAGATTGCACTGCTAAGTCCCTTCTAAACAAGCAGTGCTTTGACCGAAAATTAGATGAAAAGCAATATCCCCTGACTCGATCTCTAAGAGTAGCTTTTGGATTTCCTTCTGTTGTGCTGGAGGGGTGGCTGTGGTGTGAGTAGAGGTGCTGGTGGTGGTACTGGAGGCAGCAGTGCAGGAGAAGGCTGCAGCACAGACCTGGATTTCAAAGACTTATGAAGCAAGCTGAAAAATTGAGGAGAGATCTGGCATTCTAGCAAGCCAGACTGAGTTTCAAGTTGCACCATAGTGATGGCACTGCAAAACATTTTCTTGCCTTCAAACTAGCTTTCACATTTGCTGATGCGCACAAGACACTTTCTGCATTCCTATTTTCCCCAGACAAGTCAGGGTTACTCTCTATCCTAGACCATGAAAAGCCTTTTTGTGCAGAGTTAGATGAAGTCTATCAGCTCCCCAACGTGCCTGATGATGCTGAGGTTCAAAATTAGGTTTTAAAAATTCATCCATGAGGTAACACAGGGAAATGTGGGAAGTGAGACATAATCATGGCTCAGCTTTCCCTGGACATTGAAATGTAATAGAAATGTCGTTGTTACAGTCTTTTATTTTATGCTCTTTGTCAATTATCTTGATTTATTTATGGCCAGTCTTTGACCGGTGCAGGAGCTACATAGAGCTTTGTGGCTGCCTCTCACCATCCTTTTTCAACCGTTGGTTAAAGAAAAAAGCTGCAGACCACATACTCCATGTAAAGGATCAGTACTTTGCCAAGGTAGAGATAGGACAGAATTGCTTATCTTTTTCATTTGGGTATATGGCTCACATGGGCTGGCTTTATAGACTGTATTCTGGAGAGAGGTGTAAATACATGACTGACAGTTTCTCCGGTCCCTCAAGGGCTTCCCAGAGCTCTTTGTCTGAGATCTCATTTTTAATGGAGGACCATCTGCTGCAAATACACACGGTTGTTAGTAAATACCTACCTAATGCTGTTCCAAGCAACATCCAAGGTAAATGAAACAAATTAAGAAAATATACCACCTGCTTTTTGATCTGGTCAGCAAATTGCATTTCACAGCTCCTTGCCAGGGCAACTGCCCTGGGTGGGTAGGGGTGTCTCTTTTCCCTCTGAGAGCAGAGAGCTGAGCTGCTCGACCTTGGAAAGCTTTGTATTAGCAGAGGTAAAAACTGCATTTTCCTTTCAGCAGCAGGTAGTTAGGGATCCTCCCTTCCCTACTCTGAGGAAAACTACAGTTAAGATACACCAGAGTAGCCCAAAGTCATGCACTTAATGGTATCCACTCTGTGGTGAAAGAATTGGTTTTTTGCTCTCTCTCCCTAATTGAGTGGGCTGTCTCCACTCAAAGCTGGTACAGCAAATATCTAAGTGAGAATCTAGAAATCCCAACTGAGCATTTACATAAGCCTTTTGCTTTCTCTAGGCCCAGAATTTGGATAAATAATAAATGCATTTCTGTTGGCGCGTCTTTGCAGACGTACCCCGGACAAATGCCCACTTGTTCTTATAGAAAATGTCCCAAGTGTCATAGGCTAAAACTAAAACGTGTTGTTTTCTCTCTTGCTCTCTCTTTTTTTTTTTCCTTTTTTTTTTCTTTTTTTTTTAAATCTTCTTTCTGGCTTGGCTTTCAATTACATCAGTAATACACACAGCTGCAGGCTGAACAGGGACGCTCTATAATCTGGTCGATACGACAGTGGTATTGCATGGCACAGCCCAGAGAACCAGTCAGACTTTTGTGTCTGCCAAAATCTGCCAGCTCCCCATGACTCTCCACCTGCCAAGGGCCAAATGCTGTGAGTTGGGGCTCTTGGGAGGGAATGCGGCCTTACAATTTCTACTATCCCACAGGGGCTCTGTACTTCCAATATCCACACCCACATGCTGGGCATCACAGATAATCTAAACTCTTGCAGATTGGCTGCTCTGGGGATTTTCTGGAAGATTTTTCTGCGTCTTACGATTTCTTTGCTTTTGTAATCAAAATACTTCCCCTTTCTGTACCTGATTCCCCTACAGAACAGCCCAGGTTGTGGGGTTTCAGTGCAGGGCAGCTTGGGCAGGCAGTTAAGCATGCTGTGCTGTGCCCCAACGCTGCTATTAAACTCAAACTTTCTTGGGGATTCGCCGTAAGGTGGTTTGCAAACTGAGAACTCACTCCACTTGATTCTCGCAGCGGGGATACAGACCTTCAGCAGTTTCTCTGCACAGAGAAGTGTATTAATTATCCCTACCAAGTGTTATGGCATCATTGAAGTACCTACACCATTCAATTAATTTACGCTATATCCTCTGGGCAACTTTACTGAGCTGTGCTTGGAAAGAGCTGAAATTGCTGAATTAGACCCAGCATTTCCTAGACTGTGTGCAGATTTCCACAATGCTGCAGCCATTGGCTGTGTCTCCTGTAACCGTGTTTGTCCTGTCCAGCTGATTCAAGCCACCAGCTACATAAGAAATACCTGCTGTGCACACTTTGGGAATCAGGCAGAGAAACTGCATACTTGCACAGGTGATTAGTTGCAGGATGGAGCGAGGGCTGGGGCTGCTCACCAGCCATGTGTGTGGTGGGATGCAACCTCCAAGTACATGAGCCTCTGGGAAAGTGTAAAAGTCAAAGAGAAACAGAAGCAAATAGGTGGTAGGCTCTCAGTTAAAAATTGCAGGCAGTAACTAAACTGTGTATCTATTTTTCTAATAATATCTTCTTCTCCCTGTTCTGTCCTAAAAGCCCATTTTGTAAAATCAATTGTAAAGAGCCTGTATGATTTACTGCCCAGTTTACTACAAAACCCACACAATTCATTAAAAGAATTAAGAGATAATGCCATACTAAACAGTGTACAGTCTGAAATGTAAACTAAACAGCTTGTAGGGATGGTTAAATGTCAGCACATCATGGGAGAATTTAATAACCACAAAAGCCACTTACTCAAAATATAAAAGACAACATGAAGGAATATATTTTGCTTTGCCTTGCAGGAATTTGAGAGGTCTGAACCACTGGAACTGTCTTTTCAGGTTGGCTCGCAATGAGGGCTAGAGGAACAGGGTGAGGAGGTGGCTGCCTGAGGAAGTTAATCTTGGCCTAATTAATCTTGACCTTCATTTATGGTCGGGGGAAAAAAAAGGCAGATTAGTATTAGCTGGCTGGCTAAGGAAGGTGTGGCACTTGGCATTGTGTCTTGTGTTTACCTGGCTTATCAAGCACTGAAGTGTCCATAGTACCTAATAGGGATTGCTCTTTTAGATGGACGTACCCATGGTTTGAGAATCTGAGGCTTTAAAACATCATTTGAGTTTATATCTTTCATGAAAAAGAAATGGGACAAGTAGGGAAGGAAAATGGGATTTTGGCATATCAGAAGTCTCATGACATTTTAGGTAATGCCAATACTCTCAAAGTGTCAGCCTTGCAGGTTTTTTAAAAGTCAATGTCACACAGCAACCAGTGGGACCGTGATCACCTGTCTGTGCCACTGACTGCCTTTGTCTGAAGGGAGCTATGGGGTCTCCAGTGGCACAGCCCAGGCCTGTCCCGCTGCAGGGAGCAGAGCTGCATTCCTGGGCTGACTGGGCTGCTGTTTAGCATGGGTCTGGCCCCATGTGGCTCTGATCCAGCCCCTTGATGTGCTGCTTTGGAGAAAGCATTCTGTAGATGCTTTAGGGAATAACAAATTCCCATGGATTTAGACAGCCACTCATTTGGTCTTGTAGTCTGCTACTGTGTTTTTTTCCAGTCTTCCATTTTATTTTCTTTCTTTACCTTTATTTTTTTTTCCTGTTCTGCACACAGGCAGGGAGCCTCGTATCTCCTCCCAGCTTATGTGCAGCCCCAACAATGGCTCCCCGGAAGGACTGACCACTCTGCCCTGCTGGTTAGGGACAGTGGGGCTGATTCCTCTTCACAGAGCCACAAGGTGCTGGATATGCTGCTCTGCTGCTGCCAAGAGCAGCTTGATAATCTTCTACTGCCATCTTGATAGTGAACCTCCCAGTTGTACTGTGCAGAGCCATGAGCCCAAAGGGTCTCAAGAAATGGAGAATACAGGAAACTCCTGAAAATTTCACCACTGGGGAAAACAGTGTATTCTCCTGAATGACATAGTCATTCAGAAATGAATTCTGTGACTGAATGCTGACAAGCCTATGGTTATTCCTTTAATCTATCATTAGAATATGAGATGCTATAAAAACAACACCAAATCCCTTCAGGACAAAGAAGCCTTCACTGCTCTGTCAGGCAGTGTAAAATGGCTGGTTACATTCCCTGGAGGCTACAAGTTGCTTGTGTCTCAGCCTGGGCTTTTCTATCTGTAGATGGAAATAGATGTGAGGAGATATTAAAGAGGAGAAAGCACTAGAAAGAAGAGATTGAATGGGTCAAGATGAAGATAGCACTAACCACCATCCAACACTGTACAAAGCAAGACCATCTTTGTTTTCTGTAAATGAAGTATATTTAATTTTTCTCTCCATCTCTTCATCTTTTTTCTTTTCTTAGTAAGACCGGTATTTCTGTTATTTTAATTAGCCTGCAGGCAATACCAAAATGAAACTTTAGCCTTTCTTGGAAATGGCTCATTTAATCAAAGAGATTAATGCAGGAGTACTAGGATAAATACGCACCTTCTGAACAGAATGCCAAAGAGATGCAGATTTGAGATAAACCTGCGTGTGCTCATGAGTAAATTATTCTAATTTTGGTACAAATATAGTGCTTAACAGAAATCCTGCCTGCTGCTAGGAAGCATAAACCATGCTCCATTTAAAAACAAACACCCTCCCCAGAAGCAATATTGCTTATCATTAAAAATCACACACTGGAAGTGAGTGTTAGTTGAGTTAAAGACCAATTTCCCTTTTTCGGTGTTTCACGGGTCTTGCCAAACCATACCCAGTAGCACGTGAACACAAATCGTGGTAATCCAAGCTGGAGAGAATCTAAACTCGAAGTGTTGGTTTTGGGGGGTTTGTATTGTTTTAGTGTTTGGGTTTTTGTTTTCAAATCCTAATGACTTAGAGGTGTTGATGGCAGAGGTATGGCACTTAGCAATGACCCTGGTAACAGCTGAGTTTACTGGGTTGGCCATGGTCTATGTGCTCTGGGTCCCCACCCAGCACAGGAACAGCTCTTCGGGTCTCTCCACGGCCCCGTCAGTCACACACAGCAGGTAGTTGTATTCCATAAGCTCCGTTTGGTTTCCCTGCATCACTCTTGGATCTGTGCTCTCCATACCACAGACATGTCGTGCAATGGATTTTAAAGCAGTTTCCTGCTTGCTTTCATCTGGATAAACCCTGGGTTTGTGAGGTTGGCTTTCAGGGTTTGTAAAGCTGCATCAGTGGGAGCAACTGCACCTCCTGGGACAGGAGAAGGTTACAGGGGGAGTCAAGAGAAAGGTTGTTCGGGATATGGGTGTGGTGGTGTTGGAATAACACTGTGCTACTAACACCTTTCCTGTCTATCTGAGGCTTGTCACCAAAAACCACACAAATAAGAGCCTTTTCATGCAGAATTAATTTTGCTCTTCACAGCCCAGTGGGAAAACCTTTTTAATGCTTCAGACACACACCTACTTTGAGTGTGTTTACTCCCGTGTGGGCGCATCTATATATTTAACAGCAGTCTGCACTGAAGTGCACCTCTGTTAAGAAAGATAAAAAAATGTCTTGAGTCTCCAGGAGAGCTGACCTATATTTAGAAACCAGCGGAAGACTACCATTATGTTATGGGTGGATTCTGCCACCAGTGCAGCGCTAGGCAATGTGCTGTGCTAAGGTGCAGCTGAGATTATAAAGATGTCTTAGGTGCATGGATTGAAAGCCTGGTACACTCAAACTATACTACCAGAAATAACCCAACCATCTCAACTAGGAGTAGATTTATGAAAATGAGGAACTTCTGATTTTCAAAACCCTGATCTGAGTTGCCCTCAGTTCTAGGCTTTGCCAGTTTTGTTCAGCTGATGGAGGAAATAGTCTGTAGTTTCTATTGATCTGGTTATTTTTATTGTAACCCTTCAACAGGTTTCTAGACTTCTATGTTGTCGTGTGTCACTCAGTCCAACATGAGTCCTTCCTATGGGCTGCATTTCTTCAGGAACTGCTCCAGCGTAGGTCTCTTCTAGGATCTCACAGCATGCATCCCTTGTGAGGTCACAAGTCCTGCCAGCAAACCTGCTCCAGGGTGGGCACCTCTCTCCACGGGTTCACAGGTCCTGCTATGACCATGCTCCACCCTCCCTCAGGCAGTCACCTGCTCTGCTGTGGGGTCCTCCATGGGCTGCAGGTGGATATCTGCTGCTTGATTAACCTCCATGGGCTGCAGTGGCATGACCTGCCTCACCATGTTCTTCACTACAGGCTGCACAGGAATCTTTGCTATGGTACCTGGAGCACCTCCTCACTCTCCTTCACCGGCCTTGGTGTCTGCAGGGCTGTTTCTCACACATATCGTCACTCGTCTCTCTATCTGAAGTTGCTGTTGTGTGGCAGATTTTTCCCCCTTAAACGTGTTATCACAGAGGTACTATCACCGTCACCGGTGGGCTTGGAATTGCCCAGTGGCAGTTCCCTCTTGGAGCCAGCTAGCATTGGCTGCACTGGACAAAGGAGAATCTTCTAGCAGCTTCTCACAGAAGCTACCCCTCTAGCCCCCTGTACTACCAAAACCTTGCCATGCAAACCCAATACACATAGAGACACTCATACTGTCACTAAATTATTGTATCATGGTATATATGTGAGAATACCAGTTCTAACCTAAATAAACGTACCATATGTGTAGAATCACCTTTTTTATGTAAACGCTTTTTATGTCAGTAGATTGTCGGTACATCAGTTTGTGTGAAAGTCACTGCTCAAGCTGAAAACAGCTACTGTTATAGCATGTATCAGACCAAAATGAAGACTAAATGATGTATTGAAAATCTGGGGGAGTTTCAATTACACAGAAACCTGTCCCAGAACACTGTGTGTTGCTATAGCTGCCCCTGCAGAACATGCTACAGAAGTTCTGCTGCTCAAGAGTAGCCAGTGCCAGTGCTGCAGGAGTGCATTTTGGTAAATCGTGGGCTCGGGCTCTGACTCAGCAATGCAGGGATAAGATGAAGAGCCCCTGTCTCCATCCTGTGCAATGCTGTCTATCCATCCAGATGCAATAGACTTAGAGTTCCTGTGATTTGAAGCATGATATTACCAAATATTTTGTGGGGGAAAAAAAAAATAAAAATCAAATTTCTTCCCCCTCTTCCTTCCTGTTTAGGTTCTTATCCCAGGTTGACCAACCTGAAATATGAATGCCTTATGCTCTAAATGCCATATCACTTATTTGTCACCCTTGATGGTTGTCTCCTTCCTCAGCGAGGGAGCATATGTTGTGGGACCAGATGTTTTCTGCTTAGGTAGATGAGGAGGAGCAAGCCTGCTGGTGGGGAGGCTGGATCTCGGGTGTCTCTGTCGCCATGGATCCCCAGTGGCTGCTGCATGCCTGACCAGGCTTCACCACAGCCTGCATCTACAGTTTGTGGCAGTAAGAGAGTGTTACTTCCTAAAAATTGACCCCATTCAATATTCTTCCAGGAACTGAAAGCTTTACTGTCCATCAGTGTCTTAGTAAAAATATACAGAACTACTCTTTTTATCTGATTCAAGTTACAACATACAATTATAAAAAATATTATCGGTGCATATGTCTAAAATGTGAGCTCCCAGTGGATCCCAACAGCCATAAAGGATTGCATCATGGTGCGGGAGGAGCTCGAGAGTCAAACACACCTACTCATAGAGTTATCGTGAATGCTCGACTTTATTGCCAAGCGTGCGCTCTTTTATACATGTACTTGTCATACGTGTGTATGTCTATTATTGGTTAATACACACAAATAAATATTACTTGATTGGTTGCTAAAAAGGTACTAGATTGTTTACTAAAGAAAGTATTAGGCACTTCTTGATTGGTTACTTTCGCTCTGGGCAACTAGTGATCACAGCCAACTAATAATAGCAAGATGCAGCACATTCTTTAAAGTAATGAGTGTCCATTCTTACCACATCGTCCTTGAAGTAAGCCAAGTTCTTCTTGTTCTTGTTTATTCACCGCCAAGAGAATTCCATCTTGCTCCTCCGCATCCCCCCATCTGCCGCCTGTACCAATGCAAGCGTGTCCGCTGACTCGTGCCCTTGGTCATGTAGCCAGTCTGTCACTAGATTCTCCTCCACATCATGGTTGTAAGAGCTGTACATGGCTTTGAGGATGAGCATTAGCCTGACCTGCACGGCGCAGCTCCACTCCAGCCTTGCGAGGGGCAAAATGCAGAGTGTCTGGAAATAAAACAAAACAATCTCCAACTACATGGCTCTGCAGAGCTGGGGTCAGGGAGCACATCTCTAGCGCCTACCCTCTATTTTCAGTAAAACAAATGAATTTTGGAGTAGGCCCAGACCTACATAATGTAGGAGGCCTTGCCTGCAACTGTTCCTGGGACATTAACAGAAGGGGCTGGCTGTGCGGTGTGAAGGGGAAATAACATTTTTTACATTTTTTTTTTTTTAACTTGCTAGCCATTTAGAGTCCAGCTTCATTAAATCCATGCATTATAATTCAGTGGCCTTTGAATGGATTAATTCAGTGTTATTTGATCACTTTCCTTCTGCACCCTGCAGCTGTGTAGCCTAAAGTTATCTTGTTTTCTCATTTATAAGTGTTGTAAAGGAAGCTCCCTGGAGATGATGCAGTGTGCTGAACACGAAAGCCTCCACTGGGCTCAATTGCTGTGAACAATCATCATAACAGCTCCTCAAAGCTACAGCCTGGGCCACACTTCATGGGGGATGTATTAACTCTACGTTTCCCCTTTTTGCTATTTGCTATTTCACCTACAGATGTCCATGAAACACTTAGAAAGGTGCAGATCATCAGGGCAGCGATATTGATTTGTGAGGTTTGGGCACTTTTTTTTTTTGTCTGAGATGACTGTAAATTACACCTCCAGTGACAGTGTCGAAGCAGCTGCTGGTTCAGAAAAAGTGGTATGAGAATTGGAATTTGTGCTCTTCATTGCTTTTGTATAGCAAATGCTGGATTTTAAGTTCTCTGTAAACAGAAATCTCTCATGCTGAGAACAGCAGGCTTTGGGAAAAAATTATCTGTAATATCTCAGCCACTTCTGCTCAGTGGGCACTAGAAGGGCTGTGATAGTGTGGGCTGCATTTTAACAAAAACTTCCCATCTACTTTGGAATAACATTTGAAAAGCCTTGCTGGATTTCATCTTTCCTAGTCAACAATGAAAATTCAATTTGATTTTCAGGATGGACAGTTATTCAGACTGGTAGCTGGTAATGTTATCTGTATTCAGAATACCCGTAAAACATCCTTGTTTTCTTCAGAGAAGGGACTGAAGGGTGATAAATCTTATCCCTTAACACATGCAGCTGAGCTGCCCCAGGCCAGCCCTGCCCTGAGAGCTGGTGGAAGAAAAAGCCAGAAGCATTTCTAGAGTGCAAGCTTTTCTAGGTACAAGCCATGCTGTAGAACCCCTCATCTCCCTGAGCCTTTTCCCTCCTGCAGGCTCCATCTGCCACATCTCACAGTTTCTTTATTTGTACTTCAGATGGAGGGGCACCACTCCAGGGCATTGTGATGGGGACAGGTCCCACCCAGCACTGCTGCAGCTTTTTGCAGGGGGAATACAGAAAGGCTTTCCTCCATCAAATGGGTGTTTGGTACCAGTAAAAAGGGTGAAATCTGTTTTGTGGTGTACGCAGGACAGCCGTGAGTTGGAGGAAAGCTCCACTGAATCCATTTTAGGATTTCAGGAGCTAAGCAGTAAATGCAACAGAATCAGCAGAGCCCTTTCCATCCAGTCACTCCATACTGTATGCTCCAACCTCCTAGCAGACAGTTACATCTTTTGTTTCTTCTGGATCCAGAAGCTTCCTTTTATTTTAGTTCAAACCTCTCCTCTGATAAATCTGGGATAGCAACCCTCCCACTCAAGTTTTTTCTTCCTGTAGAATTTAAATATGTATAATTTCATAGCTGGAGATCTTAGACCTCTGTGCATGTTCCCCCATGAAATGAGCATCCTGCGATGCAGGGCAGCCAACGTGAGCGGGTGGATCGCTCTAGTTTGTCTGGAAGGCATGGAGGTAGGAGTGATCTCAGGCATGATCCAGAAGGCTTGTTTGGGTCCTGGGACTTTGAGGATACCTAATCTCCTGCAAGGAGTACCTCTGTGGGCACTGTGGCTATGCACGCTTCACAGCCACAGGGGGCTGAGCTCTCTGCAACCTCACTGCTGAGAAACTGGACCATGGTCGGTGCCGCCATGAGGACGAGGATGAACTGCCTTTCTTCCCAGCCCAGCCTCTGTCCTCTGCTGTCCAACTTCTGGACATGCTGTGTATTTTGTTTAGGCTGGGTGTTCACAGGTCCTGACTTAGATTGCCTTGTAGGATTCATTCCTCTGTCCTATGGCTGATACAAGTTCGCTTCTAAAGTAAGATCTGTCATCCTCTTGCCAGCTATGGGTCCTGCCTGCAGCAGGAGGAACAGCCAAGAAGCTGTCCGTGTCCCAGGAAGGCACACTTGCTTTCCAGGAGTAAACTGCAGCCTCAGTCCAGATGTACTTTTCTCCTTTCTGTGTGTTTAATTTTCTGTTTGAAGTTAATGTTTCAACAGGGAAAAGCCGACAGGTAAAGGTGGTTAGAGCTCCCAAAGGCAAGACACTTACATAGGCTGTAAAATTTCCTAGACTACTTTCCCCCTCTGTAGGTAATTAGTAAACTGCTCACTGAGATTATTTCTTATTAACAGGTTTGAATAACTGCATAGTCCTTAATGCTGTTTTGAGTTTGATACCTCAGAGCCTGAAACCCACATGTAAGTAAATGTGGAAAATAAATTACTTGCTTGTGTTTGGGAGCTATAACTCCAGGCCTAACTATGTGTGGGCTGACTTAACACCACTCTAAAGGGGAGCTTGTTTATGAAGAGCTGGATGATAGATCTGCAGGAGGGAATTAGACTCAATGTGTCCTGTACCTGTTAATTGAATCAGGCTGAGATGCTTGCAAAGAGAGTGCGTTTAGATAACATCAGGGCTTGGTTCACACCTGTACTGCCCTTTCTGAAAGCTGGAGCTGTGTCTGTAAAAACTCAGGGCAAATGATGAATCATCTTCATCTGATGAATCATCTTCATCACTTGCAGCTGCTCCAGTCTGATCAGCAGAGGTGCTTTCAGCCTGGTTTCTGCTACAGTATGATCAGAGCAGGGTAAGCCTGGGGCAGGTGCGAGCTCTCCTAGGACCCAGAAGATTCAGCGGCAGGCCTGCTTGCATGAGGTCATGCACTCCCTGGGATGCAGAGCTGTCAGCCCCCATTTCTGGTTATGCTGGCAGATTTGTTCTGTGCTAGCACGTTAACTCCTGGAGAAATTGTTCACTCCCAGGGTAGAGACAGCATCCATTTCTGCCAAAACCACTTCTTTGCAATTATCTCCGAAGAGAAGGGCCCTTAGTGCTGAGATAAAACACCGGTGGGATGAGCAAGACGTTTGCTCTTTTCCTCTGAAAGTCCTTTGTTTTCAGGAAGGACGTGGCCATCTTTTCATAATGAAGTTCTGGAGAATTATCTGCATCATTAGGTGGAGGTTGTAGCGAGGAGACAGGTTTTTTGATCTCAAAATCTAATGAGCATTTAAGCATGTTTGGGCCATTTATAAATTGTTGTAAAATGCAGATCTTCGGGAAAAGGCTTAACGCAGCAATCATTAATACCAGCATTAGGTCAACGCACAAAAATCCACTAATGCAGCAGTAGCTTTCTGGTTTATTTTTGGCATTCTCTCTTACATTTATTTATGCATTCTTTTTAATCAGGAGCACTAACCTAGATATTCAGAGCTGTAAGTAGTGTTAGATAGGACAGGGAGAGAACTTTGGAGATCTTCAGGCCCCATCTAAAACAAAACCAAGTTCACCTGCTTCACCCCTGAGAAATATTTGCGTAACCTCTTCTTAAAGCCTTCCACAAAGATCCCCCCAACCTTCCAAGGAAAAAATTTGACTATCAGGCCCTGGACCATACTCATTATTCCATGTGAGGCCTTATGAACATTGAAGAGAAAGGAATAATTGTCTTCCTCATTAATGCAGCCCATGAAATCTGCCTCCTGTTAATCAGCACTGCTTTGCAAACTCCTGTTCAGTTCAGGATGACTCCTAATGCTTTTCTACATATTACTGCCTGACTGGTTATCACTGACATTGTACTGCATATTTGATTTTGCCTTCTGTAGTGTAGGGATTTGCATGTGATAAAACATTTTGAATGATGTCAGACAGGAAGGATATATCTTAGTAGCAAATCTGTCTTGGAAAGACAATGTAATTTTTAATGTACAGTCAGTTACTTTGTGGTAGCTGCTCTGATAACAGCAGGGAGATTTTGTTTCCATTTGGTATGTGTTACGTTTTATGTTTTGAACAAATACTAATAACTAATAATTTTCGGTTAACCAGGAAGCTACTGCTGTCCTGTTGTCCCCAGCACACATCTGAAGGTGAATATATTTATATTCCAGACCAAATACATTTATATTTCCAGAATAGGATTTTTTTGTGCATGTATTGGTACAGTAATTCTGAGTTTTGCGACATACAGGACAAGTCCATGAGATAGGATAGGTGCTGATTAGGAGTGTCTTCTCATTGACTACAATCCACTAAAGTAGTTTTCTGTTCCTGTTCTGACATAATGTTTCCTTAATATAAAAACTAGAGCCCAATGATACATTAAAGCTCTGTGATGCCAACGTGGGGAGAAAAATTGCATGCAACATGTAGTACTGTTTTTAAATGTGGTTAAAACAAACTTTCAGTACTTGAAGAAGGTATGTGAGATAGCTTAGGACTCGCTTGAGTTTCGCGATACATGATCTCTGTGCATGGAGCTCTTCTTCTGTTTATGGGTGTAAAAACACCCTGAGTATGTGCAGATGGGAGTGTTCAGCTTCAGACAGCTGCAGTGATTCTAAACAGGAATAGGATGGGTCACAATAATTTATCAACAGACTTGTTTTCAGTCTCCTGTTCCAGGCTGAAGAACCCCTTTGTGCAACAGCATAATAACCAGTGGGCAGATGACTTTGACTCTCACTCTCAGGGGCACATGAATAAGACCTAATGAAAATAGCAGGGAGACAAAGAGTGACAGCTACTTCATGCTGCTAGCAAAGATAGTCCTTTCTAACACTCCATACATCTGTAGCAGTCTGCATCTACAACACACTGGACAGGGCCAACAACAGTAAACAACATTATCAGAGGACAATGTGGGCTGTATGCATGTTTATTCCAGATAAATTAACACAGGCCTGTTCTTCACTGAAGCAGAGAAAATAAACAATTCTTTGTCACTCTGCAAACACCTGATTTAGAAAGGGTAGTTTTAACCATGAATGTTTGGAAATTGGATGCTAGTGGTTATGAGAGGCTGATCTTTCACTGTGATCATCTGTGTTGCCTAGAGAGAGGGACAGTATCTAAATATGCTGCTCATGAGAAATGCAAAAGAATGTAGAGTGATGTAGATGCAGTCCAAATTTTTGGTTATGGTGTCTTTATAGTCTCTAACAGAGATGTTTAATTCCCTGAAATGATATTTGCATTTTGATTTAAAAAAAAAAAAAAAAAAAAAGAAAAAGTGGACTTGTTTTTACTAATGCTTAAAACTTGCATCCAATAATAAGACAAATAGACTGAGCAAATCCCTCCCTACCAAAACAAAACATCTTTAAAATGCCATGTTTGGTTTCATAGCAGAACACCAGCTGAATGCATCAAAATAAATGGGATATTTGCCTAACACGTCTCACTAGTTGCTAGTAGGACTACACATAAAACACCCAGTGTAAATTATAAAACATAGGTGTACAAATAGTTCCATTTTACAAAATGCAGCTGTGATCGATGTGTAGTGCAATAACAGCTTATGCAATTTTAGCCTTAAAGAAAATCTTTACTATATTACTATGAAAATAATTTCCCTGCTTCTACAAGTCTTTTTTATATTTTTTTCGATAGTTCTGTCCCTGCACTTTCCAAACAATGATATATAATTATGAGACATACTAGGACAAGAAAGCCTGAGGAAGGTAGTGTTAAGGTTTGATGCTTTTAAAACAATCCCTTCCAGGCTCGACGGGCATGATTGGGTAAACTCCTTACAGATGCCACATTACTTGCTTTAGGAGTAGATTCTGAGATCAGAAGCTTGTGCTGCCCTGCACACTCACTTCACATCCTTCCCACAGATGGAAGCACTGAAAAATACTATTTAAGGTACTTTGAAAGCTGTGGCTCTAATAATACCCTTACACAAATAACTCCTAAGAGTTATCCTGGAAAAATACATGGTGCCTTCATCACTCACGTACATGAGAGATGATGTTAAACTGGATCAGATAGCAGGTAATGACTGAGATGTGGAGAGTATCATAAGGCAGAAGACCAGAAGGGTGTTATTTGTTCAACCCAGGAAAGGCCAAGAGGATCAGTTATCACATTCAATTAGATGAATTAGGGAAAAGAACACTTTGGAAAACTACTTTAGTTCAAATAAATAGGTGTCATGAGGAAAATGGAAATAAAATAGTCATAAACCTAAATCAGAAATGAAATCATAATTTTTAATCTTCACAAAAAAAAAACAGGTTGGGCAAATAATGACTTTTAATACAGTTTAAATGCAGTGTTTATCAGCTGTGGAACAAAGGGTATAATGGGACACAATTCGATGGCTATTCTTTGTTTAGGAAGACTTGAAGCCTTTTTTTTCTTTTAAAGTATGATAGGTGCAGTTCTGGTGTGCTTGAAAAACATTCATTGCTTATTGAAGAAACTTTTATGCTCTAGGGACCAATCTAATTAACATTAATAGGTCTGTGGCGATACAGCCTTTGGCTATGTCATGGTTCACACTGAGTAACAACCCTGCCACTCTTTGACATACTTGGGAATATTTCCACTGGCTGTGCTTACAGTAGCCCTTCGCTGTGAAGTAGGCAATAGAACATCCATCCTTGTCTACTCTGCAGCCTGGCTGCATTTCACAAAGCACTCAGAGCAGGCAAACGTGCAAGGACTGCTGCAACTGTGCCCACAACCTGGCAAATAATTCATAGTAAACAATCTATTAGGCTTTTTTTCCCCCCTCTCTTTATTGTGAATTATCTGTGAACAGATGGTTTTAATGAATTGATTCAGCCTTCAGAATTACTTCAGAAATGCTTTTATAACAGAAATTCCAGTCTGAAGCATTTGCTTTGACTTGTCTTGACTGTTCATCGCAATGAGACAAGCCTTCTCTCTGCTTCCTGGTTAGGCAGGCCAGAGGAATAGAAAATGATGTTGTAATTTCTTGCCCAAAGGTAGAAGAGCCGAATGTTGAAAGCAACACGGTCCCTGTTTCCAGCTTTTTCAGAAAGAGAGTCCAATAGTAAGTTGGACTGAAACATTGCCAAAGCCGCAGTGTAAAGCCCAGTTATGTACAGATTGAAAAGCAGTAGTGGTTATGCTAAACTCAACTGAAAAAATCAGCTATGTGAGCAAGGGTATGCTACAGGGCATGGGTTTTTATATTGTCTTTCACGCTACTGGAAATTTTAACTTTATTTCAATCAACTAATATATATTACCTATGTTTCTAGCAAATATTTAAAAACTGAACTTCATTCACTTTTATTTTAAGTGTGATCATAGTCTTCAAGATTTTTTGTAATTGAAGTGTCTTTCCATAAAATAAGAAGGAAGACTATTTGGCGTGCTATCTTCTAGTCATTCCCTAGAAATTAAACGAGTTTTATTCTCCATAGATATTCTGGAAGTAAGTATTCAAAGCAAACCTCTTAAATTATTATTGTCAGCTTGCCAGGGACCACACTACTAATTACATTTTTTTTGCTATCAAAGATATACTGGAAAATTGAGCAGTGAATTTACAGTGGATTTTTTTTGCCCCACCCTATAACTAAAGGAAAATGCACCGTAATTTGTGAAATAAGATTAGTGTTCAGGGAATCACCTTTCCTTGTGTTAGTACAGTGCTCAAAACAGTTCCGCACCTGAGTGCTCCTGCAGCAGAGTAGCAATGCTGTGATAAGTAGCCTATTAAAATGACAGTTGATGCCATGTGAATAATTTCCTTCTCATTTGTTTCCAGTCATTGCAGAACTGGAGATGAAGGAAGTTTTTTGTAAAGGCAGCTCCTCCAGAAAGCTTATCTGGATGCAAGGCTCAGAGAACAGGTCTGGGCTGCAGCAAGTGTCTGGCAGCAGCTATTCTGCCACCCCCAGCACCACTGCGCAGCCAGCCCTTGCTGCTGGCAAGGGCAAGGGTCAGCCCGACTCTTGAGGTCTTTTGTGATCTCAGGTGCTTTAGTAGCATGACTGCCTGTATGAAAAGTACTTCTGAACGTGATCTCGGGTTGGTCTGCTTCTGCCTTGGCTTCCATGTTTGTGCATAGATATCAAATGCTGTTGTGGATAGATGAAAATGATGTGTGATTTCATGGGGGAGAGATGCTGGCCTCTGGGGAACAATTTGCTGACACGTCATTCGTAAAAGTGAGAAAAAAGGTAGAGATGGCTTGGTGTAAATCCCCCATGCCTAGACAGAGATGAAGACCTTTTTTTATGCAGCTCTGCACATCTTGATGCCATCCTGTAGTCAGTGCAGTGCTCCAAGGGCTGCCTTGTCTCATGCTGCTGTGCTGAGCTTTCAGAAGTCACTGGGAACTAGCTGGTGCTGGGAGCAGCCTGGCAGCTATCTTGGTCCTGGTGGAGTCCTAGCACAGCATTTAACTTACATTTTGTGATAGCAAGTGCAGCATCTGAGGACATCTAGGGGGAAAAAAAATAATTATGCATTGTTATATTCCTGATTTGTACAAAAACTACTGGAAAATAAGAGCCAAGCTGTAAAGAGGACCTGACTAGCTGCAGCTGCCCAGCCCCACACACTCTGCTAAGTAACTGCCCACTGCAGCAAGACGTCCCTTGCACTTATCCAGAAGTACCAGATAGTCTCGTGGTCCTCAGATCACACACAGCATGTGCGGGAGACTGAGGCCATGCAGCCTGGGAAGCCTCTGGATTGCAGCTTATCTGAAACAGATATATTTTAGTTTGGGGAACCAGAGCTTACCTATTGGTTACAGCTCACATGCAGGTACTTTCTTTGCCATAATAAAGCCATGGATGCATGCTGTTTGATTTAAGGTTTGATAAAAGCGATTGACTTTTGAAGCCTAAACTCACATTTCTGCAGAAATGAAGCACCTTTCCTGTTGGAGTTCCTGAAAAGGGCCTAATGGAATAATTTCCTCAAAGTTACACAATATTAGCTTTTTACGGTTTTTTTCCAGAAATGCAAGGAAATTATGTGAACATCTAATACAATTAATTAAATGAATAAGTTAAGAAATTGTAAAACCATAAATGTATCAGATTTTGAATTTAACCGGGAAAAATGATGCTGTTAGAGGCCCAGCTCCAGAAATGTTCTGTTTCTCTGAGACAGCAACAGAAAAAGAGAAAATTTAAATAGAATAAACTGAATATCAACATGTTTCATGCCTGATAATTAAGAAATCAATAACAATACTACATGATATGCCAGACTCAGCAGCTTTTGACACTTCTAGGACTTGAACCTCCAGACTTTTATGTAAACACAGGATTTTATTCATAGGAGCATTATCATTGTTGTCAGGGAGACAGTCACTCATCTACCATTGCTACATAGAGCATTTTAATCATCTCTTCTCAGTCAGAGTTCCTGCTTTTAAAATAGCAGACAAAGGTCCCTTTTCTCACTTGCTTTGCATCCAGATATCACAGTTAGACAAGTCCTGCATCAGGTTATGTGCAATGAGGGGAAAAAGGCATTCTCAGAGAGAAGAGACACCTACTACTAGTGTTCCAGGGACACAATATTGTAAGACAAAATTTTTAATTTTTTTCATTCTTAATGTGTTCTTTGCTGATGCTTGCTATTTTTTACTGTTAGGTTTTCACCTTTGGGTCACCATTTTATTTGTCATATTTTTTATTAAAGCAACAACCTTCTCACACCAGAAAAAAAAACCAGCCAAAAAAACCAGACTGGTAGGAAGATTTTTGGTTTTAATCTCTTGTTGAATTCAATAGAAACTGCCAAAGACCAGAATGCCACAGAATTGTGGGAATCCTGACTGCTGCTCATGTGTTTTTTAGTATTACTGAATAACTTATATTTTGAGAGAAAATGTACAGTCTTTGTCACCTTTTATTTCTGTCTTCTCTACAAACTTAAATTTCTCAAAGAGACAGTATGGAATCGCCATAAACACAATAGGGATTGTACACCGATTTCAAGCCCTGTAATTTAAAATTTTTGTCTGTCAATGCAGAATAATTCCTCCTTCAAAAGCCAGCATGATTTGCCTGAAAGTTCAGCCTCTTAACCCAACTGCTAACTCCCAAAGTCAATCGGGGCTGTGATGCAGGCTTTGCGTAATTCAAGACTAAAATAAACACACACACACACAAATACTCCAGAGTGGTTGGATTTGCATGTTCCTCTGCACTGTGTCAATGCTACAACTGCAGCATATCATAAAACTGCGCTGAACCATCAGGTGGCATCTCAGCCAGGTTTGCGTGCTTGTGCCCGGCCCAGGCTGGCTGGTTTCGGCTGGCTGATCTGGAGTGTGACCATCCTGCGTGGGCCAGGATGAGGATGCCCTCGTGAGAATTGTGTTGCTAAAAGACACGTGAGAGACGGTCTCTGTGCAGTGATTGTCGTACCTTAACTACTTCTAACCCATGAAAGACACAAGAATCTGTTTTGCAAGTCTGAATAATTAAATAATGGGCTTTTGGTGAATGGAAATGGGAAATTCAGAGTTAATGTCGATTTTTGCAACTTGTTTTCCTTAGTGGCCCCTGGCAGGTCAGGTAGATCCTGTTTCCTACCTCTGTCTGTAAAAACCATTTATTAATTGTCTTGTGAGCACATTATAAGGGTTGTTTAGCTAATACTTGTGAAATGTTTTGAATGGGAAATGTGTTAGACTACAGCTTGTTTCTTTCTAAATTTTGTTTTCTGAGATAACTATAAGCAGGTATTGGAGTGGTTTTTCAGAGCTACACAGATAAAACAAATAGCTAGTTTGTGAAGCAGCATTTTGCAGTTTGTAGTTTCTTTTCCTTTTCTGCCTCAAATTACTTGAAGAATTCCTCCAGGGAGAGACCAAAGCAGGGAGAATTGAGAGTCTCACAGGAAAAGCTTACCAAAACATTAAGGAAACTGGGCCAAACCTTGGTATCCTTGTCAAGATTTCTTTTTAACATTGTATTGGAAAGGAGGAATTCCAAGGATAAGTTATTAAATTTGGCATTCAGAGGTGAATCTATAAGAAAACGATTTACTGTCAGCAAAACCTATAAATTGTATGATCTAAACTCATCCACAAATTTGCTCTGTAGACCATGCTAAAGAGAGAGACTTGGCTGAAATACTAAGCTGAGTTTTGGGGAGTTTCTGACTGCACTGTGTATTTTGCCCTCTGCAATGTATAAATTCACTGAGATTATTTCCCAATATAAATTAATCCTTTTTCCCTTCTGTCCACTGTGTTTATGAGACTGTAAGATTTTCGTGATGGAGGCTTCCTTTGTGCCTGTTTGGGTTTTAACAAAATAATCCTACTGCCCAACAAGAAGTGTTCATCTCTGCTCTGCTCACTTACCTCACGTGACAAACTGGTGCCACAACTAATACCTGGTCATCATTATAATCTGCAGAAGTCTATTAAAGGATTCATAGCAGATGAAACTATTTTTCCCTAGACAGCTGACTTCCTTTAAAATTAGGGTTAGAAAAAACATTACGCATAACGAAAGCTGTCTCCATGTTCAGTTTTGATTTGATGAGCAGATTCTTTGGGAAAACAGAGGTAAGTAGCGACAGGGACTGAGACTATACAAATAAAAAGAACTTCTATCATTCTGCCGGGGAAGCATTTAAATGAAAGGCAAGGAAAAATCTGATAAGGAATGAAAGCTTAATGTTCCATTTCAGATGGAATAAAACATTGCAAATGGCCTGACCAGGCAAATATCAAAACTGAAAGAAAAACTTTCACTTTGCTTTACTACTTATTCTTGCATGTTAGCCTCTTCTAGAAGAAAAATTTTCTTTCTGTGGCACTCTGGCATACCTTTTGCACAGTATCCATTTTCAGTTAGCACCTCTGGGCAAACCTGTGCCCAGATTCCAGGAGTAATTTATTGCTCAATCAACAAGAGAAACCCGTGCTGTTTGCAAACTACATAGTTTTAGTTATCCTAAGTGTAACTCATTTTGTTGTAAGGCAAACTTTCATGATACGGTTCTGAAACTAGTAATATATTCAACAAAATGTCTTCCCAGGTGCATGCAGTAGCATACATCTTCGTAGGTTTAACATAAACTTGAGCTTACGTTCAATAAAAAGCCACTAGAATTTTCCAAGCCAGTGGGAACCCGCATATTGTATAAAAACGTAGAATGTCAATGAAAAAAACATGGCAGAACCATTAATTTCCATTCCAGTATAAAATCTAGTTCTGCTGATTATGGAAGTCAGTAAGGAATTTGTAAATCTCCAAACAATCATATCTATTTTTCTCGGCCGTTTGTTCAGAGTCGATGAGATTGGCAGACTAGGAAAGCAAAGCTACCCGTACCTCATGATATGACTCTATTTTACAGTGCAGCCTAAGCACTACTGTTTAAAGTCATATTGTGTCTTATCAGGCAAGATTCTCCTCCTAATTACACTGGCATAAACAGTTGTAGCTTAACTGAATTCAGTTGAACTGGATAATTGCTGTGAGAAGAAAGTAGATCTCATTGAATTTACAGTTCAAATTAATGTTTTAAAACCAAAACCAGTATACTTAGTAGCTATGCAAAGTGCTGAATGTTCTGAGTTTCTGTAGAAGTTCAAAAGAGTTCCATTACATTGGTGACAAATCCTCATTTGGTGCACTTTAATAACCTGCTAATTCCACTGGGCATTTTTATATGATGCTCCATAAGCAATAGAGATGTATGAAGTTTAGAAATCAGATTAATTTGCTCATCTAGCAACAGAATCCAGCCCCCTTGATTCTTCCAAGAAGCACATTAGCCTGTGCACTGCTGCAAAGGCTTCTTTCAGGAGCGCTTAAAGCATAGTCTGCAGCTGGGATCTGATCCTTCAGGTTAGCCAGCTTTGGATATAGACCAGTCCATTGCTCTCAGGGAGACCTCTTGGAGCAAAACACTTCTCAGTGAAAGCCAACAGGGCATGGTGACAGACACGCAGCAAAAACGATGCACAGAAATGTATTATCAGTCAAATGAAAAAGGAGTGGCAGGCAAATCCGTAAGCCACAGCACATACTCAAAGTGCTTTAAAAATACTAGTTCAGACTCACAGACTCCTTGAGGAGTGAGGAAATATAATCATGTCAAAGACAGTTACTGCTTGTTTAGGGTCATACACTTAGTGGCAAGGTGGAAACTAGAAGCTGGAAACCCCAAGAACCCGAAAGGCTTGAGGATATTGCTAGTAAAATGGCAGCAACTCCTCATGTCTTTGATTTTTGGTGATGATGAGAAATCTTCCCTTGCAGTTGTTTCCTTATTCGAGGAGTCCTGTTAAGATAGAAATACCACAAAGAATTATTATGCATGACAATTATTGAGGGAGTAAGGTTTACTTAACTGTTATTTTACTAATCTAAAAAAAAAAAAAATAATAATCCAGTGCCATAGGGACATCTGAATGACTCTTTAATGTTTCCTTGAGGAGCCTTAAGGCAACTTTGAAAGATGAATATGGTATGACCAAACTTTGCCCTTAATGTGCACCTGCTAGTCCCCCCTAACAGGCTCACCTGAAACAGTAAGAAGAAGCAGTGAGCTGGTAAGCTGCTGAAGCTGTCTGGTCTGCTATCACAGTACACATCTGTTGTGGATGCTCCCCTAAAGAAAGCTTATCAGTAGACAGAATGTCTGCTTCTCAGCTGTTCTGCAGCAGCAGCAGCAGTAACCAGGACTCCTATCACATGGCTGTTGCAAATCCTTTCTTGGGCTATACGTAATATGCATGTAATCAACTACCATTCAAGTTTGCTCATGTGACATCCCCTGCAGAAATAAACATATAAATTATTTACTGTACAGGCGAGATGATACTGAATGCCATATATGGCAACTAAATATTATAGTTACACTAAGTTCCTGTGAACAGGACATAACTTATAGCTAAGAAGTGCAAGAACTCTTTCACAAGCTAGATTTTTGTCAGTCGTGATGATTTTCCATGTGTTCTATACTATAGGAAGTCCTCTTTGAAAAGAGGGCAGTAAATTATTTACCATGCGGGGAGGATGATACTAAATGGTACAGCAGATAAACGATGTAGCTATAGAGAATTTGGATGAGTGTGATGTGCTGCTGTTCATGAGCCATTATTTAGCCTGGCTTCCATGATGAGCCCACTTATGCTTTTCAGCTGTGAAACGAGATCAGGCACGGGTTAGCCCTTTGAAATCCCTCACATTCGTCCAATAAACAAGTTACTCTGGCCCATGTAAATCTCCAGGAGGTATGTAAGTCATTATGGTGTCTCTTCCTTTTTAATTTGTTGTCATCTGGGACCAGACCCTGCCTCTGGTGGGCAGAAATTTAATAATCCCTTTGCAAGGTGACATATATACTGCTGAGTGATGGCTGCAGGACATGGTGCTCTCAAGGGTTGTTTTGAGGTGGAATTGCACCCTCGGGTTCCTGTACAGCACACTGTGTACACAGTACAGTCTGCCATAGACACCAATAGAATGTGACATATCGTTAACCAGAATGCCTCTCTAAAAAGGGAGAGAGAAGAGAAAAATACCAGTAAAGATAACAAATGGTATCTTGAATACTGAAGTAAGTGGACTCAAGTGCTCATCCACCATCCATAATGGCAGGATATTTATTTGAACTCTTTGGAGAGCTGGGAAGGCTTGTTGTCATCAAAAAAAGATTCTCCTCTGATTTATACAGAAGTGTTCGGAGGTGTTTATAACGATTATTCTGCTTCTTGCGCCATGTTCTGGAGCTCCTGGAGTCTGGTTCAAGGAGGGAACTCTCCTTCCTGCAACTCATAAGCCTGTGCTTTTACCCCTTAGTAGAGGAAAATACGAAATATCAGTGGTCACGTAATTTTTAAGGAATGAAACAAGGAGGAAAATGCACTTTACACTTCCTGATATCTATCCTTAGAGTTCTTCAGATGCTTGTCTCTGTCTCGAGACCTTTTGCACCTCCTGCCTCCAGTCTGTAATGCAGCGATACTCATTTTCTCTGGGGACTCTGGTCTCCTGTCTCTCATGCACAGGTGCAAGCAGTGGCACAGTGAAGCTGAGCAACTTTGCCCTGAGCAACACAGGTTATGACTAGTTCTGGTGACTGGACAAAACTCCTTTCCTTCCGCAGGATTGCTGAGGAAAACAACTTGTCACCTTTATAATCTAATATTGATATAGCAACACGAGTACCAGTGTGAATGCGATTTGGAGAACAGTTACCTGCAAAGAGTTAAGATCTGCTTGTCCCATTCATCCCTGTAAGCCTATAGATAAATGTGTTTATTCAAGTTAAATTAGCTGTCATAGCTAATTTATTCTGCATACTTCTTATTAGCTATGTTAATTCCCTTAACTCAAACCACCACATTTCTACTCTTCACTTCAATTCCATTTTGATCCTCTCAGCACTGGTTAGAATAAGTTTGGCATCACAACTATTGTGTTAAAATACTTTCCAGAAACAGCCCTATGTTTACTCTTGCTTGTGTACCATGGAAGTTTTGTGCTTTGTTTTCACTTTACGGACCCTCTTGCAAACACCGTGGGTTTTGATTTTGCTTTATTGTGCCTTACAAATTCTGGAAGCAGATGTGTTTGCTTGCTTGTCACCTAACTTTTACAATAAAACTACCCCTTGATTGAAGCTGACACTGAAGCCCTGAGCCCGGCTGTGTGTCTAGAAAGACTGTACAGTCCTTTCTAGAATGCAGAAGGAAGATCTGTATCTTGCTGAACATTTTTAAGGAATGATATCATTTAAAGTAGAATAGAAGACGATGTAAACCAAAGTTGAAGTCATTTAGTAAGAAGTGTGAAGACAACACCTCATGCAGTACACTTAGAGAAGCAGCATTCCTTTTCCTGCTTTGGGAGTTGTACACTAATTTTGCAAACATATTTGTTGTTCAGTTTTTGAATGCATGCTTTGTGAAAGCAGGTTTTCCCAGCAGATTTATGAGGAACTATATTGTGCTCATTCAGGTTCAGGTGTTCCTGCATCTCAGCTGTGGGATGCCACCCCAGGTTGTGTCCACGTGTGGTTTACTGTCTGGCTCTGCACCTAGGGGAGCTCTGTTCACCTTCCCATGGGACTGAAAAATCCATTTTGACTGTGAGGCTGCTCCTTGCTTCCCATTTCTAAGGGAGCTTGCTAAAGACTTGCAGTATGGAGTTGTTGGCTAAGTGCTATACTATCAAAATATAATTGCTGTAACCAGTGAGAGCTAACCTGTGGCTCTCCCAGCAGATGACAGGCTGCTGGAGAGGAGGTCACCCTGGCAACGCTGCTTGCAGGTACCTGTTGAAGATGGCTGATGACAGCTCATCAGGGAACTCTTGCAGAGCAGCAATGGGATTTTGCAAAAACAGCTGTAGCTTTTGCTCTCAGGCTGTTTCCAGAAGCTCACTGAGAAATCCAGAGAGGCAGGAAATTCTGCTTTCCTTAAGACTGTCAGACCCTCAGGGATTAGGAAAGGAGAGTTAGTGATAACCATTGCTTTTCCAAAAGTGTTATTTCTGTGATGACCTGTCAGTTTACTCCTTCAGTAAAAGCTGTGACATATTCAAAATGCTATGAAAAGTACTTTAGTTCACAGCTATTAGAAATTTTTTGCAGATTTAGCTGGAAACAAAAATCATCCTCCAGTGGGAAAAGAGTGCTAAAGCATAGTGGGAGTCTGAGTCTCAGCTAGGATGCTGCTGCCTGAGGATGCAAGAATCCAGCACACTCATGGGAGTGGCCAACATAAGGTGTTCAGCCAATACCACATAGCAACATGTGCAAATCTCCTGGGCTTTCTGTTCAATACCTGGACAGTCTGACCTTTATGTACTGTACTTTAGAATTTTATGACTATATTTCAGAACTCTTGCTTTGCTTTTCTGGCTTTTTTTTCATAGCCACATAAGTATTTGTCTCGCAGTTTTGCAAATAAGGCAAGACGCTCTTTGTGCCCCCTACACAGCAAAAGAGGACTATTTCATAGCCATGAACCATACAACATACTGCTCTTTAATCAGGTAAATTTTATCCTTTTTGTCAAAGTTTGACCCTTCTGTAATGTAAAGCTGTTAACTACGATTGTATATTCCCTCAAGAACATTGGACAGCCTTTCAGTCAAGATAAGCTTTGAGCTATTTCTCTAGAAACAGAGTTAAACCATTGCAAACTCTCAGCATCAGAGTGAAGCATCAGCATAGCTGCTATTTCAAAAGTACCTTCAGCTTCAGAACAGAGACCACAGATGGCCCAGTGGGACACTTCAAGGAAAGTCCACACTCCAGAGGAGAGACCTTCTTCTCCTTCAGATCTTCTTTGTCGGGAATCTGTCACTCTTTCAAGTTTGCTCTTGCAATAAGACTTCTATTAGAAAAAGCTGGTTGGGCTGTCAATTCATATTGGCAAAATATCCCCACCAAAGAAACCCAAAAGAAACCTGAGAAAATAAGCAAAACCAATCAGTCCTGTGCCTGTCAGGTGCATGTCCCATCTGCTGCCTGAGTGAGCAGGTCAAGTGAGGAGAAGACAGGGCTGCAGATAAATTTTCACAGGTACGCTGTCACCCATGCTTAGCTGACAGATGCAGGTGGGCATCTCTCGTTGTCTGCCTGTTCTGAAAATGTCCCTCTGAGATCTAAAATCTCTTGCTGTGTTTAATTTGCAAAACTATTAATATTACCGCCAAATGCTTTTAAAGGAATTACAGGCTTCAATTTCTTAGGCTGGGATTTGTCTGTAGAAATGCAGCTTCAAAGAGGATTTTCCAACACTTGAGACAAAACTTACTGGCTTGATTCTAACATGTATTTCTAAGCAAAATGAGTGGTACTAACAGCTCTGATCTATCTAGTCCTTCATTTTAATGCCCTCAAACATGAACTTTGATACATAGATTATGAATAACAAGTGCCATATTTTAATGAACTTGCAAGGTAGAACTAAGGAACATTTGAGTAAACTGGAAGTTATTGCATGCATAAAAAGCATAAGCAGATGAATCAAAAAGGATTTTTAAAAAATATGATCAAAATCAATGTATGCCAGAGTCTTTCTGACTTCACTGAGGAAATACATTTTCATCAAGTAATGATTTGCCACATCTTTTCTTAAAAGGTTAGGCTTTTACTCTAATTTTATTCAGATCTGCAGCAGCAAATGTTCGCTACATGGGTGTTTATAAAGGGCTTAGTCCAGGAGTTAAATACTACACAGGAACGTACTGTTGATGATACCTTCATAATTACTTCTCAGCAAGTTTACAGTAACACAGCTTTCAGCAGCTGAATATTAATCTAGACAAGGGTATGCACAGACTCCATTGGAATAAATCTCTTCTGTCATGATAAAAAAGAAAATAAATACATTATGTGCTTTGAATTAAGGGCAGAGTGGGAAAGCTCCAAGGCAGGCACAAAGCACTGCAACAATTTAAATTAAGAGCATTGCTTGGCAGGCTCCAGTTTTCACAAACAACACAAGCCAGTGAGTTAGAGCAATTAGTCCTATGCAAGGATGTCCTCATCTTTAATGAATCTCTGATAACTGCTGCTTCTCCACAAGACCTCATTAAAACCTTGCAGATTTGGAGCTAGGAAGAGATTGGCTTTTTGGATTGGAGTCTTTGCGAGGGCTTGCCAGATGACCCGGTGGTCACACCCCACTAAAACAAGTTGTCATTCACAGATAGAATTAAGACAGAGAGCAGGGCGATAGCACCAACATGCTGAAGAGAACTGCTAAAAGGGAACATAAGAGGACAAGAGAACAGTGACGTTTGGGGGCATGGCATTTACCAAAATATTGTCAAGAGATGTGCAAAAAAACATTTTCTTTCCCTTGTGGGTGTGGCACAGATTTATTTGTAGCACAGCTTTTTTTTTTGTTTTTTTTTGTGTTTTTTTTTACTCTAATGTAATAAGAGACCTTTGTAGAAAGTCCTTTTCTGATGTCCATCAGGAACCAGTCTGCAAGCAGGAGTTTGTTCCTATTCCTTGCAATCAGTGTTGGCTTGTCATGCCTGCAGCTTGTGAAAGGAAAACAGCCTTTTTCTGGTCATGGTATTTCTTCAGACAGCATGAGGCCTGGAGGAAGTAGAGATTCAAGACACCCTGCCTAAAGTTTGTCATGTTAGTTGAAAGTGTCCGGTTCAATTTGAAAAACCTTGGGTAAAAAATTTCTGCAGCAGTCAAAAGTGACAACAGGCCTTGAAAATAACTCATGTAACTTGTTTCAGAGAGTGACTGTAGGCCATACAGAAAAGTGATATTTCAACTAGTCACTGACTTCAAAAAGGAAATACGCTTTGAGTAGTGTCAATTACATCACAGAAATGTCATCTCAGTTTTTGATTAGAGCATGTATTAAAAGAAAAAAATAACACATATATTTCACCCTATGTCTTCTCTCTGGCTAATAAATAAATAAGATTTGGGAAAACTGGGGGTTTAAAAATTGGATCAGATGTCTGTCTGCTCCAGCACACGTATTTTGCCTAACCCTGTTTCTCAGGCCTTCCAATTTGCTACTTTGGCAGAACTGCTTCATACTTTTGTCCTACTTTTCTGTCCTGAATTGTGGCATCCCAGCTAAAATGCAGGTAGCACAGTAGGGCGAAAAATACAGAAGAACCTTTTTGCTGTAGCTGTTTGTGACATACATGAGCAGAAAACTTGATTTACTTGACCAGGCATGCAGTTGTTTGTTGATGCCCTTTCCTCACGATTCCCGGTATAGGGCAAAGTTCTGATGCAGTGTTTTCTGACCCGATGTCTGGGATACTTCCTATGGTATTCCCATCGCTTCTTGATTTACCAATGCACTATGTTTACACATATTTTAAGTAATATAATTTTAATTCTCACTTGCTTCTTTTGTCAGTGTTTGCTTCAAACCTTCTCCTGCAGGCAGCATCATAAATCTTGCATAAGGTACCTATATCTTTCTTGTCATGGCTTTTAATAAGTTCAGCAAGTCTGCAGTCACAGTCACTGGTCTTGTGTTAGCTCACTGCTTTTTCTGCTTCAATGCAGATGCTATTTCCTGTTCATTGTTAGCTGCAATAAAATTTCTCTATCTGTCCACAGTAATCTTTTTATTACAGGTGTTCTGCTATTTTTTTGCCTTTTTTTTTTTTTTCCATTTTACACTGTCAGTTTAACTACCGGTGATGATCCTGTGGCTTGGCTTGATGGCATTCATCCTTTTCTGAAAGCCTTATGGGAGCTCTCTGATTATATCAGCTGTTCTGAAATAATTTTCCAGTTTCCGCAGTCTTGGGAAAAACAAGCAATGCACAGCATGGTTTGCATGTGGCTCTATTCCCTGTCTCACATCAAAGGGAGGTAATTTTTGGTGCATATTTTTTTGCTCTTACACACAAAGTTGCTTTCAAACACAAAAGCGCTTCCAATGCTTCACTGTACTCACCAGGTAACAGTGTATCAAAGCACACAGCAATTTTCGATAAACATCGTTCTTCTCTCATGCTCAGTGCGTTCTTGAGCTATTTGAGTTGGCTGCACTTGCGGGAAAGCTGGACTTTTGACAGTAATTACTAGGCATTTTAGGCTGCCAACCTACAATGTAAAGAAGCTGTGAGTGCAGTGCCTCTTAAATGCACAACTGCTTTCTCTCTGAGGTGGTTTCCATTCTCTCATGTCAACCTTGGGAGCACAGGTTGTTCTCCTGGCCTCAGGAGAACTGGGGAGAAGCCGGTGCTCAAAGCAGAGTTAGGAAGCTGTGTGTTACCATACCGTTACGTGGGGATCAAAATACTTCTCCTGCATGTTAGTGATGAGGCCCTGACACCCGCCAGCAGGAAGCTGCCAATTTTAGCAATCAACTGGGGTTGCCCAGGCTATTGTTTTAATAGGAATTTTTTGTTTGTCAAGATGTTGTTTGTCAACATACACTTAGTGTTACTTGGCACTGAGAACGAAAGGCGGTAGTTACAGGTAAAAAGTACATAACTAATTGATAGTAAATCATTTTGTTTCCTGGTCTCACCTTTATGCACTGATCTGAGACTCCTTCTCTGCTTCATGTTCGTTCTCTCCTCTGCTGTCACTATTTCCTTTCTTGAGCCTCCAGATTAACCTTCCTAAAGACTGTTTTCTTGTGTTGTACGTAAAGCTGTAGCAACACATTTATATAATCTGTCAGTTGAAACAAGGAATGAAAATAGAAATAGTCATGCAATGTATTAGTCACTCATAAAACAAACTAGGCAGCTTTGCACCTAGGGACAGCAAAGTAAGAGAAAAACTCCCTGGATTGTGGAGGACTCTGTCTTGGCAGTTTTCTAGTTACTCTTCCTTAGTGAAAAAAAGCACTGAGCATAGCTGGGTGGGAGAGCTGCAGAAGCACAGGGCCTGCTGCACTGCCAGGGAGGGCTGTGCTGGGGGACTTGGCAGCTACCCTCCCAGGTTCAGCTTGTGCAGTAAATTTTGCTTTTACTCCAACTACATAAATAACCAGGAGACCCAACTCTAGCTGCTACACTTGACACACACATGTATTTACTCCAGAAATTCTAATCTAATATGACTTTCAAACTATCGTAAGTAGCTTATTCTTTTTCTTGTATGACAGTGCTTCTAATCACGTGGATTTTACAGATAGGATTTTAAGCCATAAAGAATGGAGCAATCTATACTAAGGTAACCAGAACCATATAATTTGCTAAGTTCATCAAAAGCCTTTGGCCTGCACAGAATTGAGATAATATTTAGGGAAAATTAGGAACCTAGAAGGGGATGGATCTGAATTAGTTTTCTGATGACGCGTGTGTCTATTAACTGGAATATTGTAGAGACCTTTGCTTGTATTAATTAAACTGGTGAATGAGAACAGATTAGTTCTGATTCAAATGTGTTATTGCTGCAAAGCTCATCAGAAGATACTGGTGGTAAACCTTTTGTGAGTCATTGAGAAAATAGAAGAACATGACACACAATTTCCTAAGTCCCTTCTAAAATGTGGTGACAAGAAATCAGGGTTTATGAGAAGAGGGTCAGTTTGAGTCTTAAACTCATATGTCAAAATTCTTAGGCACCCAAAGTGAAGCATTATTAAAGTTCTTAATTGGAAAGCTAATTTTTCTGTTTCAAAATTTATTACTCTTTATACACAGCAGCTGAATTTTGACTCGAATTTCTAAGGTAGAAAGGATTTACTTGGTGGGCTAGAAATCAGGGTTTATACAGATGGTGATTGTGACCTGATTGCATCAATAATGGATAGAAAGAAGACCAGTCCTAGCCACTGTTGTCTATAGCGGCTGATTCCCAAGGTGTGCTTTACCAAAGCTGAAGAAAAATAAGGACAAACGCAGCATGTGCATGTATATGTGTACACATACACAGAAAAATGCCAAAGAAATCTCAAAGATTTCTAAGATTTTTCTAGATGGCCAAAAAGCCGATATTCCTGGGCTATTTGAAAATACTGTTTTGGCTAAAAGCATATTCTACTTTAGGAGAAAATGAAGTAAGGCATTAGAAATATAGAATGTAAAACATAGGGGGAAATCAAACAGCATACATTAAAAAATTTGAAATGCAAAAAAAAAAAAAGGAGCAGAGAACATCAAGTGTATCACCACCATTCTACATGAACAGTGAATTTGCTTAGTGAAATTTAAAAAAAAGAAAATTGTACAGTTCTTATTTTGCAGAGAGAGGCAAGAAAAATCTTAGGAAAAAAATTTCTAACAGAGAACTGAAGGATAAGAGTGTAATTAATGTGGTCAGACAAACGCAGTTTTAGCCTCTGAGGTAAATTTCCTTTTTGTCCAAGATGTGTATTTTTCTCACTTAGCATTGCAACATCAAAGCTATAAAGTGCACTTCAGATGAACAGGCTAACTGGTAGGCTCAGTTTCTCAATAATGTGAGAATAAGCATTAAAAATGGGATAACACAGTGATTGGTAGAATATTAAGTAACAGGATGAGCAAGGTATCAAAGATATCTGAGCCACTTATTGAACTGATTAACCGATTCATTGAAGACTACATCTTTAGGAACGAGGATGGCCAGCTAGATGTATGGAAAGGGGGCACTGTGCTTATTGCTGAATATGACAGGCAACTAAGACAGTATTCCATAGGTAGCTCCCAGCATGTATTCAGCATTGGAGAAAAAGATCCATAGGTGGCTAAAGGAGGCGTAGTAAAGGAAAAAAATGGGTGATACTGATTTGTATGACTGGTAAATAATTGGTATTGTGGAAGATGATCTGATCATGGTTAAAAAAACTGAGTAGAAAAAACCCGACAAACCAACAAAGCAAGTAGCAGCTAGAAAATAGCAGAGTGTTGTAGGAATTCCCAAACTGAAGCAAGGACTAGCAATAATGACTTCCATGGAGAAGTTTAAGGAGCTCAATCTGTTTAGTTTAACTGGAAGAGGCTTGAGGGGTGACTTGATTGCAACATATAAATACTTTAATGGCTTCTAATGGACTCTTGAATCTAGTGGACAAAGGCATGAGGAAGAGCATCAGCTGGATGCTGCAGCCAGATGAGTGCAAATAGTAAGACAGGATGTTTCACAGTAACAGTGATTTACAATTGGAACAAGATGTCAAAGATATCAAAGATATGTTCTGCTGAATTATCCAGTTCCTTACTGACTGCCTTTCAGCATAACATGCTTTACTCTGACAAAAAGACTCTGGATTCAGTTCTAGAGCCTTTAAATGAGCAGGTCTGGCTACCAGATCTTCTTGTTTCCCTTCTGGTACTTTATTTACATCTTTCTTTCCTAGAAAAATGTAATGTTGATCTTACACTGTGAAAAGAGAATGCCTGCCACTATGAACACACTGAAAGATAGTACTTGTGTATTGAGTAAAGAACACTATAGACTTCACTATTTGGGCATAATACAAACTTCAGCACATTCTGTTATTGTGTAATAAATCGAACTGTCTAAAACATGTCTTTATTTTCTGGAAAAAAAAAAACAAAAATTTGAAAAGTTATAAGAATTCCTGAAACTGCCTCCAAATATACTTTTGCTAAATTCCTTTTCCCTCTCCTCAAAGCTCTGGTAAAAATGGAGTGGGTGTCTTCTAACAATGTATACTTAGATTTATTTATTTAAAGTATTTTCAGAGAAGGCACTGAAGAGAATTTTGAGTGATGCATTGGAGAATCTCAGATAGCTCCTGATGCACGTGTGCCATATGGCAAAAGATATTTGTGGTATATGAGATACAAATATGAGATTTGTATCTTCTGCAAGGCCTTGTGTTTTCAACCCCAAAGCCAGCTTACCAAAGTCACGTCTGCTTTTGCAGAGCAGCTGCACTGAATTAGCAATACTGTAGGTTTTCCGATGTTTCGGTCCTGATGACAATAAACCATCCATTGCACCGAGACTAGTTTTATAGTTCCAGAACCATTCACTGAGTACTGCAGAAACTAACAAGGCATGCAATAATTCATGATAATTGTGATAAATTTCTGTTCTATTTTAAAAGAAGTGGTTTCAGATCATGTGCTACATCTTACATAAACCACACCTGATGCATTCAGAGTGGGAGCTATACCTTGCTGCAGGCTGAGAGCTCTCAACTGATTCTTGATGTCTCTTCCCCTCCCTTGCCTTTGCCTGTCTCTCAAAACCATTATGGCACTGCAGTGCGTAGGCCTCATGTTCCAGTAAATGCTGGCTTTTGCTATGTACAATGTGAAAAAAGAATGCCTGCCACTGTGAACACAATGGCAGATTTATCCATCTGAACCAGGAATACTGAGCTAAAAGACTCCATACTATTGTATTACAAAATCCATTTGCCAAAGCACATGTGAGGATATGGGGAGAGCTAGTACACAAACTGAAGCTGATCCAAAAATGAACTCTGTTTTTGTAAACCAGGTATATATTAATTTACCAGCCATTCATCTCACCCAAATTTGAAGCCAAAATCTGCCCCCAGATGTGAACGTGCAAACAGTGTTCCTGGATAAATCTGTATTGGAGACGCTTGTGCTTAAAGGCTGAAATGGGTCTTTTTCTGACTAGGCTTGCAGTGCGCTTCTAGAAGTTGTTAGTGTTTCATTGCAAGGCTCAATCTGATAGCTGGAGGTTTGCCTGTTGGCAAAGCACAGCGCTGAATTTGCGAAGACTGGTTGGGGTGTTTTAATAAAAGAGAATGAGTGTACAACTTTATGGAATTTGACCATTATGCGGAGTCTCTCTGCTAATAAAGTTAATGGAGAATAGTTAGCTTGTGCATAAAAATATATGTTAAAGCAATTATAGGATAGTAAATTAAATGTTTACAGAGGTTGCAGAAAAAAATCTGTCAATAATATCTTGCTCTGCATAACAGATTTATGACAAACTGTGTAGCAAAGTGATCTATTTAATCTGATTTATGACTACTTTCCTTCTTTAAAAAGCAATCAAACTAACTCTATGACTATGATTAGAATGAAAATAAATACTCAAAGGGCAAATATTTATATGGGCTTCAGGTTAGAATTTTAGCTGCGATGAGGCCAGAATGAACATAATCCAAGAGCCAGAAATCTGTGATTGTATTTAGAACACTAGTTTTAAACAAAATAATCTGATCAATTTACTGTATAAAACCCCACAGGCTGCATCAGTGCCGACATTTTATCCTTGAAGAGACAGCATGCTTTCAAAGTACTAAATAATGGGGAGTTTTTCAAAAACATCCTAATAGAGAAAATGAGGACATGGAACTCTCCCTTCGCAGGCAGAGGAAGGAACTCAGCAGGATTTATGATGAATCGACCACAGCTGAACTCTAGAAACTGGGCAGCTATAGCTGTATTTGTGAGTGCAGAAAAAGGCTGCCTGCGTACATTAGGCATCTCTTATATGCAACGAAGCCTTTAGGTGAAAGCTTATGAGGGCAAGGTAGAGTTCTTCAGTTCTTCCCATGTACAATCTTCCTTTTTCTTGAGACAGAACCACAGAGGGAGATGGCACGCTATGCAGACAGGTAATTAAGGTGCAACTGAAAAAGTATGAATACTCAGAAGAAGAAAGCAGGAAAATCAATTTTGTCAGCAAAGTAGCTAAACTTCGATTTGAACCTGTTTGAACCTACAAAGCTTTTTGAACACCTCATGAATTATACTGAGTGGTGATTCTTCTCCATTAATCACCCTTAGATTTTTATTATTATAATAAGCAAAACATATCTTGACAGAGCTAAATTTTCAGGTTAGGCTAGTTAGGGGCTGTCAGTTCTGCAACTTCCCCAGCACATAAGCCAAAGATCCTGCCTTTGCAAAAGGAAATGTTAGGCTCTTTCACCTTCAAGTGCCACCCTGGGGACCCTTACAGCCGTCCCCTGTCTCCCCAGCTGCAAAGTAGCCGCTCTGGCTGCATTTGCACAGATTTAAACACATCTCTGCTATGTGTTTGTTTTAGCTGCTTTTTAAACAGTGCAGTATTTCTTTCCTGGGTAATTTCTCAAGGGTTTTACTATCCTTACTGTTAGAAATATTTGTATTTTTTTTTTATTTGTAAAAGGGAAAAGGTTGAAAGCAGGTAAAGTGACTAAAGATGACTTCTGACATAGTTTTCCTCTTAGTGTATTTGCAGCTTGTTTGATATGAGAATGCAGAGTATCATTCCAGGATTTGAGGGTCATTCCTCAACAATCTCAGGCCAGCAAAAAAAGACAGTTTCAGAGTAGAAATAAAGCCTACCCTTGCCTTAGGTTTCCTGTCCAGTATCTGAGCAATTCTAAATCAAACCACATGCTCCTGATGCACAGACACATGATAAACCAACATGCAGGAGTTTTCTTGCTGTTAGGGAAAAAAAAATGCTACAGTGCCCTCACTGATTTTGGACTTTTTTCTTAGTTCTGCCTCATGATAAAGGCTTTGTACATTAAAACTGACACATTCTCTGAGATTCCTTTTCATCTACAGTTCTTTTCTTGTAGACTATGGCAGCATTTTCAGGCTGAGCAGTGATTTCTTCCCAGAAAAGCAGCCAAAGGTAGGCTTTAGCTTTCATGGTTTGTCTGTTCCTATTTTCCACCAGTTGCTTGAGACTGAAAGAAAAATACTGACCACCCAACTTGAATATTTCTAGGACTGATGTGCCTTTAAAAAATAACACTGAGAGCACATTATGCAAACTGCAGAGTTCAGTAGCTGTTTGTGGTTTTTTCAACCACAATGTATAAAATGTTTTGACCTCACAATATTCTCTACCAGCATCCGTCTTCATCATTCAAATTATCTCATATTATGTTGGGGAAAAAGAGAAAAAGAAGATGTCATAAACAGACATTTTAAGCATAGGGCTCAAAGTATTGGGAGTGCCCTACAGGGAACTTCAGCTCTAAATTATTTATTTGGGTCTGCTCAAGCCCAGCAGGTTGTGCAGCTTATTCGGTAGCTTATGCACAACGTGGTGCCCCAGGATGTACCTTCCACGCAGTTTTTTGTAAACCATGTGCAGGAAGAAGTGCTTCAGAAAAGTCTTATGGTTAGTTTCAGTGTACCTTTCATGGGTTTCAGTACCTTTGAGTGGGCAGTTGGATTATATAAAGCATCAAGGATATCTTTGCCTGCCAGGTGATGCAGATTTGCGTACCGCCCTCCCCTTCTTCCTTCCCGAGTGCCTCCAGGAGCTGCAGAGCAGCAAGGCTAACATCTGCCATACACATGCTTTTTCCCCAAGCAGTGAGGGGTTATATGTTAAATATCCTGGCAAGTAAAATTTCAGATGGGGAGCTTGCCGGAGCACTCTCTGAGAAGCTGATGGGAGTGCTGTGGGCTAAGCTGGCAGTGTGCGTGCTGGGAGGGCTTGCTGCAAGGCTCTCTGCTTCCCAAGTGGTGTGCCTGTGTCCTGTGCACTGTCCAGCATGCTTCTCTAAGCATTTCCAGGCAGAAGGGTTGGCTGTTGATGGTGCATGGTGGAGAAGCTTGTATATATTGGTAGCTGAATGGTCCTGCTAGCACTGCAGAGCACGTTAAATATCTTTCAAACCCTTCATGCTAAGAGATGCCATAGAACTATAAAATCCTTATACGTGCTGACGGTATAGGTCTAATTCTTCTCCTTTAGAGATATCTCTGACTCCAGTAGGAGCATGGCAGGACACTTTCTTTTTGAAGAAGGTATTCATTTGATACATAGTGCTTGTGGAATAATACTGCTTTGACCTGCTCTTTTTGTGAAAAAGAATAGTATAGTTTACCTCTGTTTATTTGCTCTGAAAATACTTTTCCTTGACCTTAGCAAGGCACAATAACTGAAACCTTCCAAGTACTGCTGCTTTTGTACTAAGTTTTGCCCTGGAAGTGAACTTGGACAAGGGTGACTCCCTTTGGGTTTGCACACTGTGACTGGCCTTATGCAGCAGCTGGCATTCTTTTAGCTACCAGCTTTTCTTCCCCCTTTCTTAGCTATGGGATTTGCCTATCCTTTTGTCTCTATCCTGTCACATCAACACCACAGAACTGAGGTCTGATATTAACACCTGAATGCTTTCCTCAAACAACTGGGTACTGTTTTCCCTCCTGATTCCATGAATTCATACAATAAACTTTATCAAGCACTATATAATGATTACCTTTTAAATAGCAAAATGTTTTTTCTGGCTCTTGTTTGTTACTCCTGGTGACTCAAAGGCTTTTAAAGTCACTTCCCCTGCCAGGCTCGCTCTCTGTGGGATGCTTTAGCAGCCTGCACTTTGGATGCATACAAACAGACGTGCTGTTTTCCAAGGCAAGCACCCATTTGTTAGTGTGAGCTGCTCACGATCTCCTCTCCATGGGAGCTCTTCCCCATTAAATTTTTGTAGCACCAAAGCAAATCGAATCATGTAGCTCTGCAAAATGGAAACCAGCATTTGGGCTGCATGAAGGAGTGTTCCAGCTTCAGTGCAGTTGCCCAGGGAAACAAAGTCAACAGAGAAACACATTGTTCTGGATGATTAAAGAATAAGAGCCTGTTAAACGAGTTTTGTCTCTCAAGTTTGTAGCTTCTTTCTTGTGCCATCTCATAGGCAAGATTGCGTATGTAAGATGATACATTTTTGCAATTTTTCCTGTCTGACTGTGGTTGTTGAAATCTGTGTGATAACTGCCAGTATGGTTTCCAGGATTGGTGAGAGAGTGGGAACCAGCGCCAGAAATAATAGTCCTAAGTTTATAAAGGCTATACATACTTTAAGTTTTGTGACAAAGGAATATACTAGTTCCTACAAATGGGATTTCTCTAGATGTCTCCACTTCCCAGGCCCTCCACATCACCTCCCCCACGGCAAAGCATGTGTGCTGCCCTGTGAGCCAAATAGCTCCTCTAGATGCATCAGGCCATATGTGAGGGCACAGACAATGGCCACAGAGAGGAGATGGGGATCTCAGAGCAAAGGGCCTGGCAAGAAGGGCATCTATGGGCTCACAGTGTAGCTCCTCTCTTTCCCTAGCAGTCAAAGCAGTGGATGCAGCTGAGCAGAGAACAGGAACAGTGGCAGTGCATCCAGCCACTGACACAAGTCCGGCAGCAATGCTGAGCAGCGCTGGTGAGGGGGCATTCATGTGAGCACACTTCAGTCCTGACAGGTCGAGTTCAGTGAAAAATGGAGGCAGGCTAAAAAAAGGACTGGCCCCAGCACTGAGCCCTGGGGAACATCACTTGTGACTGGTCGCCAACTGGGTCTCTTTTTTTGTTGTTAATGTATTTGTAAAAACACTTTTTTATCATCTTGTACAGCAGTGGCCAGACTGAGTTCTAGCTGGGCTTTTGCCTTCCTAATATTCTTTCTTTGTGACCTGACCAAATCCCCGTACTCTTTTGAGTAGCCTGCCCCTTCTTCCAAAGGTGGTAAACTCTCCTCTTCCCAAGTTCCAGCAAAAGCTCCCTGTTCAGTCAGGCTGGTCGTTTTCCCCACCAGTTCATCTTACAGCACATGGGGACAGCCCGCTCCTGTGCCTCTAGAAGTTCCTTCCTGAAAATCACCCAGCCTTCCTGGACCCCTTTGCCCTTCAGGACTGTCTCCCAAGGGACTTTCTCAACCAGTGACCTGAACAGGCCAAAGTCTGCCCTCCAGAAATCCATGGTAGGAGTTTTGCTGCCTCCCCTCCCTCCTACGTGTTTCTTTTCCTTATTTCCCAAGTGGAAATAAATTTGAATGATATTTCTGCACTTCAGTTGGGATTAGTAAAGGTCAAAGATGCTAAAATACATACATACATTAGAGGCACTACAGCTGTAGGTTTTCTGTTTATCCTTAATACCGTGTTAATTAATCCTGTTAAGGATTGCATATGATTTATACAAGCTTTAACAAGCCAACGTCAGTCTATCTTTTTGACTAACGGCATGATTCAGCAAGTCCCTTTTGCATTTGCCTGACTGTAGGAATGCACTAATCTCATGGAAAATGGGTGTAACAGCTGTAATGCTGAAGTGAGCAATTGGGGCTGGGTCAAACCTGTGAAATTAAGCAAAGGTGATTTTAAGTAAAATTGAGCTTTCCTTGCAACTGAGATTCATATCTTCTCTATTTGCCTTTATAACTTTCAGGTAAGTAGTCAGTCAGCAATCTAGGTGGAGCTGGTCATTGGAGAGGATCCCAAGATGAGCATGGGATAGAGAGACGCCTGTTCTACTGTGTTGACTGTAGAGGGAGCCTAGACAGTTGTTAGATTAAATCTCCAAAGTATATGTGTCTATACATGGCCAGCAAGGTGAATTCTACTGAACTTCTGACTCCAGTGATCAGGTCATATTGGATGTGTAATCAGACCACATTTTTATAAAAAAACCCCAACCAACCAAACAAAAAAAAGCCAACATAAAAAAACAGGAAGAAAAAGGCATATTAGGCAAAGAAAATGTGACGGTACAGTGTGTGCCCTTTAACTTATAACCAGCTTTTCATTGGTTTCAACTAATTATCAACACTACAAGATAAATTAGCTTTTTATTTAAAACTATTTTTAAATATCTAGAACATCATGTTTAAGTCCAGTAAGCAACCACGTTGTAAAACCCTTGAAAGCAAAGATGTTCAGATTTAATGATTTTTGCAGGGCACTAACATTTCCTGGAGTTCAAGTAGAGATCGCTACAAACTACAAACTTGAATATAGTTCCTTAATCTTCTTCCTGGTATTACTCTGGTTTTGTACTGAATGATGTTTGGAGCTACAGATCTACTGTGCATTACAGCAGATTGACTGCTGACAAAACAGAAAACACGTGTGCTAAAATTTGATACACAAATCAATAAATCATGTGTCCACTTAAATATAATGAAAGTAAAGGCTCGTATTGATCTACATCAGCTCTGATTATAGTTGCGTGGTATTCACTTTTGAAAAAAAGCAGAATAGCTGCTGATGGGTGAATTGTAGGCATCAGATGTTATATAGCTAGCTTCCATTGCACTCAGGCAGAGGAGCCAAAACAAGTAGGGAGCCATAGGATTTTACCAGCTTCTATAAAATGATGTCCGAATGCTGTGGTTTTATAGTGTACTTTCTACAGCTTAAGTGTTCATTGCACTTTTCGTTGGTAAGAAAAAGAAAAAAAATAGAGGGAAATCCCATTTCTGAGCTGGAGAAACATTGGCATATTTTGCAATATATTTAAGATTTTGACTTTAGGAAAGTAAGTACACAATGACAGGGCTTCTGTTGCCAACATATTCTGAGAAGTAAAACTCTTGGCGAGATAACATCTATCTTCACTTTCTTGTGATAATTTTAAAAATATGGTACCTGAATGCTTTGCATACTTGCATGCTTTAATTTGCTGGAAAGTGCTACTATTTTTGCCCATGGATGATAGCTGATCCTGCCTTCTGCAGCCTTCTTTCAGCCTTCCCTGTGCAGCAGAGCCAGTGTAGGTAAGGCAGCCCCCTCCAGCAAAAAAGCCTGTCAGGTGCCAGAATACCTAGACAAGCAGAAAGTCCAAAATCCTCTTTGACTTCCTTCATAGCTTGTTAATTCATACTTCATTTTCATGTGTGACTTTGGCTGGAACGCGATACATATCCAGGTTGTCTGAGTTGGGAACACTTTATGATCAAAATTTGCTATTGGCACGGTGTTATTTTGCCCTTGAATGTAGATTTCTGCTTGACTGTCTTCCCAGGCTTTGGTGTTTTCCAAAGTAATGTTGCAAAAGAGGGCTCTGGAACAGCCTGTTGTTGGACTTGTAGGACATGTAACACAACTCTGTGTGAGAAGGGTCTCTGGAGCTGGGGATGCCAAGGGAAGTGCAGACGCTCTCTGTTGGCTCAGAGCACATGTTCACTAGGGAAATTCTGTAGTTTGCTCTACCCCAAAGAGTCTGCAAATGCCTACATGCATTTTCTTCTCCAAATGTCATATTTAAGATGAGGATAGAAATAACTTTCAGAGAATAAACAAAATCCAGGTGGTAGAAATGAGGAAGACAGTGATTAAGTGATATTTTTCTCCCTCTTCATTTCCCCTTTCCTATAAATTAACAAACCTTAGGCATGGATGTGAGTGCTGCTCCACACTAGGTAGCAAGGTACAGCACTACATGCAGGACCATAACATAGGTTCCAGGGACGTCCCATCAGCTATTTTACCATTGGCTGTTCTTGTAATTACCAGCCTTCCTCAAAAATGGAAAACTATGCCTCTTCTCCCAGACCAAACTTCTCCAATTTCTTTTAAGACTTTATTCAAAGAACATGGAACAAGTCTATAAGAGGAGACTTGTGGGTAGAAATCAGGTGAATAGCAAAGCAGATCTGACTACAAGTTCAGAAACCCCCACATCCTTTCCTTTGAAAGAAAAAAAGCTACCAGAACCAAACATCTCCCTTGAGCTTATCACTTGACCTTGAAGAAGACTAAGTGTTGCTTTTCTCTAGCATTGGATAAAGCAAATAGTTGAAATAAAGTCGGCCTCTCCCTGCTTCATCTGTGTATTTTTCCTCAGGACTTTCTCTCACCTCTTCTCTCACTGTAAATTTAGACAGACCAATTGCATGTAGTACCCTCACTGCTAGGGCTGTGCCAAGGGCCTTAGACTCTCTTAGCCCTGGTCTGTCTGATAAATTCTTACCATGTTAAACATTAGGCAGTACCATAGCTCAGTGCAAAGAGAGTGCTGCTTTCGGTTATCTGTGGTGCCACCAGTTGATTCCAGTGGAAGGTCTAATTTCGTGTTACATGTTATCAAAGAATATCAGGTCATCTTTTATATGCACGCTTTTCACAAGTTAAATCTGTACATTCTTCGAAACAGGAGCAAAAGGCTCATTTCCATGCCAAGCCCTAGCACAGCTGCTTTCCTGACACAGCGCAGGACTACTGACAAGCATTTGTAAGGATGGAAACATACATTGGTATATTTTATTGGATTATTTGGAGCTTGAAATGGAGAAACATGCATGAAAGCGGGACACCAGTGTCTAATGCTCCTGACTGACATTTATGCAGAAAAACGCTTTGGGATTTACTTTAGGAATGGAGTGTGTGGGTAGGTCGCTTCTCTGTCCCTCAGAGTAGCTAAGGAACGATATACTCTTCATTCACCATATCTTCAGATTTTTCTCATAGTCCTCTAAGACATACGGGCAAATCAACTAATAAATGTTGCACTTTGGAACAGTACATTTTATTTCCCTTATCAGAGGGAGTTTTGTGTGCCATACCTCCAAATGTACTAGAAAATCTACGTTTTTTTAATGTCGCTTATTTTTTGTGTTTATTATTGAATTCTTTTTTACGTAGATTAAGAAATACTGGGTGCCTACAAAAGATTAGTAATCTATAAGGAACACTTATCCAAGCACAAATCTTGTATACAATTAAAATTCTCCTTCAACTTTAGCTACGTTTTGAAATTCAAGTGGATTAAGAGAAAAGCTCCTTAAGAAGGTTGCAGCTAGTTAGATATTTTATTGTACATACATGCTTACAGACAGATGTGCATAATGTGATCATGTAGTTTGCTTTATCACAGTCATAGGTGGATTTGGAAAAGTCTCCAGTTCTAAACTAGCAGAAAGTTACAGAGGACTTCTCCCTCCACTGCAGATAAGACCTGTATTTTTGGCCTTATTCTTGAAAAATCACAGATACTCAATGTTAGTTTAAACTCATGTACAGGGGCTGTTTCACGTCTAACAGCCTTCAGAGCAGCGTGTCAGAGTTAAAAGGTGGAATGCTACTGAAATTTGATAGGAACTGGGTAGCTCATTCATTCAGACCCCTTGGAAAATCCCTGTCCAAACACAGAGGAATAAGACAGCTGCAAAACAGATTAAAAACTTACTTGGAAAATCTTTTATGAACATCTGAATGTGAAGTCATTTTAAGGCCCTCCCCATCTCATCTCTCTCCTCTCATTCAGCGCTAAACTCGTCCTAAGCTCTGTGGAGCTAGGAGCTCCAGCCATCACATCCATCACAATTGAATGTATAGAAAAGCTTTTTTTTTTTTTCTCCTTTTTTTTTTGCCTAGGACTGAAACTAACTTCTCTTGGGCTTTGAGGCAGAGCTAGTTTTCAAGAAAAGGTCTATATTTTAATGTAGATGACAGACTGGAAATGCCAGCTGTCTGAACATGCTCAATAGTATAAAACTTCAGAATAAGTCCCAAGACAGAATGGTTACTGGCCAAAGAGTAAGAAAGGTAATTGAAGTTGTTTAATAGGTGCATATATCAAACAGCTCTGTGGTTTATCACATAGTTCTACAGTTTATCACAGGAATATTACTTGCAGGCATTCCTGGCTGTATGTAATATACTCATGCTAGCCCTGGCTTTATTCCTCTCAAATGTAATGTTTCATGGGAACAGCAAAATCTGTAGAAGTCAGAGATCACAACTGAATATTATTTCCAAAGTACCAATGATACACAGAATGCTGTCATGGAAACCCTCCTTACAGAGCCCTCAGGATAATCGGCAGTCATCCCACACTATGCTGTGCAAGTGTTAATCTGTTACCACACCAGACTGTGTAGTCTATAAACTGTAGTCACAATAAAAATACAGATTTTCCTCGCATGATACTGCTTTTTGTGGACAAATGGTGCTGCCTGCTTTTCATGCCTGAATATATCTATACATTGCAAAGCTATGTGGGATCAGATGGACTTTGTTTCCTTAAGAAAACTGGAATTCCCTCTTTCTTCTGAAACCCACATTTATATCAAAAGCTACTGTGGTTGCCTGAACACTTTAGCATCCTTCTGACTTGGGGTACAGCTTCTATTTTACTACGTCCCATCAAGATCAACATTTCATTGCTGCTCACAGGTAGCTTTTTCAACCAGTGACAAAGTCCTTGTGGTTATTTCCTGAATATTTCCTGTCTCAGTTTCCTGAAGCCCTCTATCTTTTTCCGGACCATAAACAGAGAGACTGGTCCAAATATCCAGACAATAAGTCAAGCAACAATTTCATGTCTTTATTGAGTACAAAGTATAGGCAGATTAACCCATTGCAAAAATATAGATTGTTATACTTAGACTGAGTGTGAGAGGCAGAAGTAGCAGAGAGTTTTTGTATTTATATGAAAAATGAGTTTTTCAATTGCATAATAGAAGAGTTTATTTTGCATCAGATTCATTTCCAAGCCCCATGCCTCAGAGAAAATCCAAATTCTTGAATGAGAGGCTGCAAAGCTATTCAGATAGATAAGCTACGAGAATGCAGGTATCAGCTTCCTTTGGACTTGGTATATTTAAGTGAAGGGGACAATAAATTCAGGCTTGTGTCACAGTATGGTTTTAGTTGCATCTTTAGTTTTCAGGTGAAATAGAAATCTGAATCAGCAAGGCTGAATCAGGGCATTTGTAATTTATTACAGGGAGGAAAGAGGGAAATCATTGATTATTTTCTTGGTTTGGGTTTAGATTGTTCCCTGCTAGCCGATTCCTACAATATGCAAGTGGAAATTTTTTCTATGCCTTTCAGTGTAGCTGATACAGTGCCCAAAGGACATCAATGAATAGTTAAACAGATTGTGCTAACCAGAACATATGTTAAAAACAAACCCCAAAACTCGGAAAATTTGTATGATGGAAATAGAACGATTCATAAGCCTTAGTTATCATAAACATGATAATAGAAAAGTAGAAAGATATATGCCCCTCTATGCCCATATTGGCACTGGATTCTATCTTCTGAAACAGTTGCAGGAAATGCTACAAACCATTCTAACCTAAAAACTTGTTAAGATTGTCCATTATTGTAGGTCTACCTCTAAATAAAGAGCCAAGAACACGTCAAATATCTCCTTTCTCATGCTGCATGTTTGCAATCAAATGTTAGAAATGAAGTCATACAAAACATTCAGTTTGTTGTAGCACTTTTCTAGGTCTTACTGCATAACAAATAAAATTACAAGACAATAGTCAGATGGGCTACACAAAAACTGCTATCATATGAGACCCTTGCACAAATAAGGAGCTGCCAGAAATTAGTTGTCTCTGAGCTGGGTTACAAAGAATAAAGAGCTAAGAGTAGGAGATAATGGGCTTGGGAAATCTCACAGAAGTTAATGGTGCTTGTAGCACTGTGTGGTATCAACTCTGCTCTCTGGCCTCTTACACAAGACAGTCACGATACCACATGAGGGAAAGCGGGGGAGATGACATCTGTTCATTGTGACGTAGAGGATAACACAACAAAGTCTACTTTTCACTTTACTTTTTGGTCTGACAAAGCATTGTGGCTCTACCTCTTCCCCTGTCTACGTGATCTGGTTTTCAGATGAGTGAATACTACTGTTTTATGCTAAAGGTGTTAGAGGATAAGTTTCCCTTGTGTTTCTGTACATGTTGGACTAAGTATATCTTGAGAAAAAGAAAACTCTTTCTTTACTTTCAGGCTGAATAGATTTATCTGCTCTGCTCTTGCTCTAGGCTGTGTTGCTTACTCCCCAGCAAAAAACATTTTTGATTACTCAGCTTGAAAGATCTCTCTACACTGACTGACCACTGACCCAAATTCTCAGCTTCTGTTTTAGTTGCAACAAAATGAGATTAAAAAGAAAAAAACTGGAGTAAGTTGTATGAGTTTTCTCTGGCAGATTTTGGAAGGCTTCTCTGTGTATTAGAAAGCATTCTCCCAGAGAAGCTGTCAGCTCACGGCATAGACAGGTGTACTTTTCGCTGAGATAAAAACTGGCTGGATGGCTGAGCCCAGAGAGTTGTAGTAAATGGAGTTAAAACTAATTGGCGGCCAGTCACCAGTGGTGTCCCCTAGGGATCAATTTTGGGGCCGGTGTTGTTTGACATCTTTATCAACAATCTAGATGAGAGGATTGAGTGCTTCCTCAGCAAATCTGCAGATGACACCAAATTGGGTGGACATGTCGATCTGCTTGAGGGTAGCAAAGCTCTGTAGAGGGATCTGGACAGGTTGAATCGGTGGGCTGAGGCCAGTGGCATGAGGTTTAACAAGGCCAAGTGCTGGGTCCTGCATTTCCGTCACAACAATCCCAGGCAACTCTACAGACTGGAAAGTTGCCTGTCAAAAAAGAAGCTGGGACTGTTGGTCGACACCTAGGTGAACAGGAGCCAGCAGTGTGCCCAGGTGGCCAAGAAAGCCAATGACATCCTGTCCTGTATCAGAAACGGTGTGGCCAGCAGGAGAAGGGAAGTGATCATGGCCCTGTACTCGGCACTGGTGAGGCCGCACCTCGAGTACTGTGGTCAGTTCTGGGCACCACAGCATAAAAAAGACATTGAGGTGCTGGAGTGGGTACAGAGGAGGGGGCAATGAAGCCGATGAGGGGATTGGAGAATATGTCTTGTGAGGAGAGGCTGAGGGAGCTGGGATTGTTTAGTTTGGAGAAGAGGAGGCTGAGAGAGGTCTTACCACTCTACAGCTACCTGAAAGGAAGTTGTAGTGAGGCAGGTGTTGGCGTCTTCTCTCAAGTAAATAATGACAGGACTTGAGGAAATGTCCTGAAGTTGCACCAGGGCAGGTCTAGATTAGATATTAGGGAGGATTTCTTTACTGAAAGAGTGGTCAGGTGCTGGAACAGGCTGCCCAGGGAGGTGGTAGAGTCACAGCCCCTGGAGGTATTTAAAAAAACGTGTAGATGAGGCACTTCAGGACATGCTCTGATGGGATGGTGAAGTGTTTCCTGAGTTTTGCAGGTTTTGTGGGTTTGTTTGTTGTTTTTTTCTGAGTTGACAGTTGGGCAGAGTGATCTCAGAGATCTTTTCCAATCACGATTAAAAAATAAAAAAATAAAAATACTCATCCTATCTGACTCAAACCTCTACATGGGCTGTATTGGAAAAGAAAGTCTCTTTCTCACATCTTTTTCCCCTAAAAAAAAAAAATCCCAAATAAGAGTTTCTCACTTTCTATTCAATATTTTATTTGCTGAGAAGCTAAAAAAAAATTTGGAAGAGGTCTTCTGCCTTGTACTGTCATTTCCTCCCTTTTAATAGGAAATTCTTTGTTCCTGCATCTGAAAGTGAAGAAAAGTACACTTCATTAAGCCTGCAATTGTTTAGAACTCAGAAGTGTAGATTGATTAGCAAATACTTTACAATAGGTCTTATAATGGAGAGTTTTAAATAAATGGATTTTAAACTATTCTTACAGTTTCTAGTGCTTTTTATACAGTCTAAACATGCTGTGCACACTATTCTTTGACTCTGCTGTGTTCCTGGAGGGGAATGAATTGGAATATTCTGAATGCCTTATGTAACGTATTTAGAGAACTTTTTTGTTTGTATCTTTGTTTGAATTTCTTGAACGGAATTAATTAATGGCAAAGTATAAAGGCCAACTTTGAAATCCTAGCTGACTTATACACTAGAGCTCAATTTGTATTCTACATCAAGGAAATGTTTATATTTGAAAGAAGGACACCATTATCAAAAAGATTTCTGTAGATGGCTCTGTTCTTCAGAGCGCCATCTCTTAGCCACAGAAGTGTGGCTTTAACATTTGAGTAATTCAAAAGGAAATTGATTCTTTTTAATCAGAGTACATATATAATTCCTTATTAAAAATTAAATGTAGAACAGGAAATAGTAACTGATTTGGAATAAAAAAAAAAAAGTAGAAGGTTGGATTTCCTTAAAACAATGTTAATTTCAGAGGAAAGGTAGAGAGAATAAAGTCTGTACCCTGAACTTGTATTGTTCTGTAGGAATCTGATGGGTAACAGCTTGCAGGAAAAAATATTTTTTTTTCCATAACCATATTTTTTGGTAACTGTATTCCTCTGTACAGTAGTACACTACTTCAGTAACATGTAAGGATTCGTTTCTCACTGGGTACACATTTGTCTAGCTTCACTGAGGACAGTGGAATAAAGGTAATACACATCAGTTTCCAAAGAGTTTGATCAGCTGATCACTGCAGCAATGGGGAAGCAGGCAGGAGAATCCTGCTTTTTGTCTTTGCAAAAAAAGGATTATTCTTGAAATGCCGTGTTCTGTTTTCCAGACAGCTAAAGCACTACCTTACAGTATGTTAGCATGTGTGCTTCACCCTTTGGCCTGCTCCCTTGTGGCATGAGCAAAGCAGAGATGGAGGTCCTGCTTGCATACCTACACTTCCCTAAATTTCAAGTTCTACATTCAGGAAGGGCTTTTCTTATAGACAAAGCAACTCTGTCTAAGTGATAACAGAGGAGATAAAAAACCAAAAACCACTGAATTTTGGGCTATAACACCCACAGCAGCTTTTGTTAAAGCTACTGGAATTTCCCCAGAGTACTCTGTATGAGCAACATTAGCTCTTGGTATGTACATGGTGGGGCCAAAGGGAAGTTTGACAGCCAGTATTTTAGAAGACTAGATCAGTACAAACTGAACAAGGATGGCCAGAAGGTTTCAAGTCCATGTATTAAGTTCAGGAAGCACCACGGAATTTTTTCTGGTCTAGAGGTCTCAAAGCTTGGAGACAGCCAACTTTGCTGATTTTTTTCTGATCTATTTCTTGCGTACTCAAGCCTTGAAGTTTGTATAGTCGCTTAGATCTGCGCAAAGTCGGCATAATGCACTGGTAGCTCATATACAGTGCCTAGCAGTAGGATATTAAGACTTCTTGGTAGATGAAAGACCTTGTCTTTGTGTTTTCCAGGATTATTTTACCTGACAAAGAGAGATTAGACAGGAGGGAGTAGCATGTTGATAACTTTATGCTTTTGAATATTGGTAGAGTAGAAAAAGGTAGAGGTGGTCTCTTCTGGTTTTAAAAGATTTTTTTTCTCCTCAGACTAATAACTCTCATTTTTTCTTCTCAAAGATTATGTATTTTCTGCCTCATTTATTTATCTCTCTGGCATCTTGGCATGATCCTGAGAAATGTTAAACACTGTCCAGTCTGAGTCTTTAGAAACAGTGGAGCATTAAAGACAATTTTGTATCAGCAAACTCTGAGTCAGAATATTTATTGCAGTCCTACATTCCCTTGTCCTATTTTGCTGATACCAGCAAACTTCCATATTCCTACAAGAGACGGGGAATTAGGATACACACAGTAGCTGGTGTACAGAAAGTAGCCCAGCTTCTTTGGCCTATTTGACACTGGGCAATCATGGATTTCCTCCAGAGCTGTTGAGAGCACTGTGGACAAGCCCGTGTTTATACTCCTGCAGTACAATCTGAGCAGTGGCACAGAAAGACTGCTGGGCTCCTGCCAAAGGGCCCCACAAAGACAGCCAGATCATCTCCCTGTAATGCAAATATGATGACAGTGGTGGCAGGGAAAGCCTGGTTGCACAGCCACCTCTTCCTCTCCCCTGTTCACCCTTCCCCCCACTTCCCGGTTCTGGTACTAGGGGAGTATATATCACCATCAGTGTGGATTGCAAAGGGATTTTGGGAAGCAGGCTACCTTCACAGCTCAATGCTCACATCCACCTACTTTGGGATGCGACTAGTAGCATCCCAGGTCCCTTACTGACCCTTCACTTCAGGTGTCTGCTGTTTGGCTAGTGGCCAGAGTGGGCAGGACTATTCCCTGCATGAGGCACCAACACAAGTTTCAACAAAACCTCTCTTCTCTGTGCCTGAATGAGGGGACTGGGGGGAGCTGGGGGAGGAGCATCAGGAGAGCTGTTCGGAACCCTCTGCGAGAGGAAGGACCCGCGGAGAACTTGCCATCTCCAGCATGAGTGAGGGTGGCTCTTCAAGCAAGGATCTCAGCCAGTCACTGTATGCACAAGGTATAGCAGTCCTGGGGCAAAGGGAGAGTGGAAAGAGGGAGGAAAGGGAACTAGAAAAGAGCTGAGCAACTAGGGGACGAAGGTGAGAGCAAAAGAGAGCAGAGAAACCAGGATGGAGGGACTTGAGAGAACATGACCCACTGCCTGCAGGAAAAATGAGATTCAATGACAAGCTCAGGTATGTAGAAATTAGGGAATAATGATGCTGTGGGGAGAAGAACTCATTGTAGACTTAATGGTTTGATGCAATCCTGAATATACAATAACTGAGGGATATGAGTGGGAATAGCCATGTAATACAGGCAAATCTGACATGCATAGTTCTTTAAATTTTCACTCTGTTTGTATTATCTTTGTCTGGTTCCCACATAACTCCAGAGTTTAACAACACAAAATTGTATTCTTCAGCATTACTGATCTTCTTCTAAGACATGAAGCTGAAAAACTCTAAAAAACCTTTCAAGACCTAAAATTTCCCTTCCTAAAATCAGCAAGTAGGGGATTCGTTGCATCTTAGCCCATCAGATTTCCCATCTGTTCAAAAGGTTACGGCTGCCTCTGAGAAATGAATACATTTATTTATTTGTTTGTTTACTTATGATGGAGGGGAGTACATCTATGTGATTCAGGAATAAGGTGTGAGAGATGGTGTCCTTTTCTGAAGAGATGGTTAGACCTGCTCTTTAGCATGTGATAAAGCTCAAATACGATTTGTTCTCTTGGACTTGAATGCTTTTGGATCCCATATGCTTAAGGATAAAGGTTTTCTTGTTTGTCACTTGTTTTCTGAGTGGAGTTTTGTTTATTTATATATGAGCAGAATTATCCATCCTACTGGATGGAATGTCAGAGTATTTATTTTGGCACCCAGCTTGAGAAATAGGTACTTTTACTGTGCAGCTGATGTGGTTTTGCCTCTAGCCCCTTAGGATTATAAAACCCACCAGAGTAGTGGTTCACTGCAAAACGAAGAGTGAATAGTATTTGGCTTTATAAATTTCTCAACTCTTTTCACACTCTGTGTTGAATTTATGCACGTAACCTTCCATTTTCATGAATCTCACATGAGTTAGCATGCTTGGATTTACTGATTATATTTAAATTCTCACTGGACAGCTAATTATGTACGATATTAAATTTCAGCTGTTCTTATTTTGATATGAGATTGTTCACTGCTTGATTAAGAAAACTTGTCCAAAATAACACTGTGTATGTCACGGCAGAGTACTTTCTATTAAAAAAGCGTTATCTTACAGTATTTCCCTATTGACATTTCTCATAAGACTTGTTTGGAACTTGGAAGGTGTGCTAGAGACAGCTGGCCAGTTCAGCCATGGCTTAAACCTTATTCTGTCATTACCAAACGCAAAAACATACGATGCCATATACAGGACAGGATCTCTATCCATGGGTTGGCTACAAGCCGGACTTAACTCACTAGGTAGTATCTGCTTGAATAGAGAAATCGGAGTTGAGAAGAGCAGACACAGTGACGCATCTCAGCCATCTCTGAGCAATGCGTGAGTGTACACATTCAGGCTGATAGGGCTCTCCTGTGTCCTTGGGACACTGGAAACACCCTGGGAGAGAACAAGCAGTATCTTCATCCTTCTTAACTCGTTTGCCGTCCAGCCAGACTGCTGGTGGCTGCATGAGGCTTTTCTTTTGCCTCTTTGGTAAATGAAAACGAAGCAGCTTACAATACAGCCTTGGTCTCCAGCTGGAAGAAAAGTGGTGACTTTGCAGGGTGGCCGGGCTCCCCGCTCCTCTGTCCTTCCTGGGATTGGCTTGTCCCCATGATCTCTTCACTCCCCTCAGGCAGTGGACTGACCCCTCTCAGGCAGTGGACTGACCCCACTCAGGCAGTCAAAAACCATACCCACCTCTGCTATAGCCTTTCTTGACTGCCTGCTGCTAAAATTAGTCTGCTGATATCTCGCTTCCCAGAGCAACATTTCAGGATCTTCTTTTTTATTCAGAAGGTACAGTTTTCTGTTTTGTTTTTTGGTGTGAGGGAATATTGCAGTTTGATATTTCTCTACAGATATAAATTTCAAGCTTTTAGGCTTAAGGAATAGGGTGGAGAATGCATCTTCCTGCATAAGCATTGCTTATATTTATGACACTGACTGTGAATACAAGTAGCTACACTAATGAGGCTTCTTGAAAGTATTTTATTAGAGAATGTGCAAATCATTATTTTTTTTCAGTAAGACAGTGTAAATGCCCCTTCTTATATTTGTATGTGAAACTATAAAACTTAATTTCCTACACATATAAGAACATTTTTGTCCATCAGAGTAGCCGAAGCACTTTAATAAGAAATTTTAGTTTGAAATAATGCTGTCATTTAGTACTGTCATTTTTTCCTCTACTGCATTACATTTCCAAATTCTTTCAGAAAAGACAGTGTATGCTTTTGTGAACACAAAACTAAACATGGATGATGTTCTGTGGGTAGAATCCTCATTTTGGAAGCTGGCTCAGAGAGTGGATAAGCACTATTACTACTGAACAGGAAATTTGCTTTACCTGAGTAGCCAGATAGTGGTTTGATGACATTTTGTTGCATTTGTTTTAGAATTTCTTGGTGTTAAAAAGCATGCTTACTCTGCAGTTCTTGCATAGGCTAGCAGCAAGGTACTAGTGGACAATGTAGAATGAAATAAAAATGAGGAACTGAATAATGGGGCATTTTCACAGTTCTTGAAAATAAATAACAATTTATATCACTTTATTAAATCTAGTGTTTTCATTTTCAATAAAATGGGCTAAAAGATCAAGCCAGGTGTTATAGTATATATTTTGAGTTTGCTCCAGTTCTGTTTGTTGCTATTTGCATCTGTAAATCAAACTTTTTGAAGACTCACAATTTCTTGAAAATCTCAGTGGTTTTGGCACTTCAAAATGTTGATGTTGTTGATGTCATGATACACTTTTATTAAAGAGAACCTTCTTCGAAGGGAATGTATATGGCATAAATATAGAGCATTGGGCTCTGGGAATTATTCAAAATTAGCAGTTGTATAGCAATGACACTCAGAAAGGTAGCAGTGGTGGACCAAGGCACAGAAAAAAGGTGCTTTGAAGAAGGTGGAGAAAGAAGGGTAAGCACAGCCCTCACAGAGAGAAGTGCCAGGGCAAAATGAAGAGAACATGACTAGAAGACAGAAACCTAACACAAGATATTTCTTTTTCCTAATAGAATGTAGTGAATCCTTGTTTAAGGGTTGTAAGAGATCCACAGGAGGAAACCTCATGGCAAGAAATAGTTGCAGAAACGTACCTCGCTGAGGTCTAGTGCTGGTTTTATCTACAATATTGTCTTTATTGTTTAACTCCAGTATTTATGAAATGTAATCAAATTCACGTGAAACAGAAGCAGTTTCCTTGGTTCTTCCTATTTCTAACAGCAACAACAACAAAAAATTGATATGACTTAATCGCTTCCCTTTTACAGATGCACATCTATATAACACATAGAAACCAAGTCTCATAGTAATAAAAATTGTCACGTGCATTTGACATCAGCAGGCCTGTATGTTTTTCCTTAAGGTTTGAGTCAGCTGAGAAAAAGTGCCATGTTGAGCATGACACTGTATTTCTCTGCATAATTCAATGTGTGAATTATTTCAGTGTTATTTCACTGTTTTCTTATACACTAGATTTCAAGAAAGCAACTTTTCGTCTATAGTATTTAAGCACTCATGAAGACCTGCTGACATTTTCTGGGATTACACATAAAATCGCACCGCAGACACAGAGAATACTCATCTTCTTCCTCCAAAAGGCTAGTCATGCCTTCACATATGATGAGATATTTATTAAGTACAACGTTAACAGCTACCATATTGCTGTACTCCCACGTTGACGCAAATGTTGGCAAAAGCTACTGTGCCAGCTGCCCACTTACACACTCTAGTGGCACCTTTGCCGTTCCTCAGATACACAAATTACCATTCTGATCCAATTAATTCTCAAGCTGGTGGGTTTTTTTGGCCTCACATTTTCAGCAGATTTCTGTCAGAAAATAAAAGATGAAGACGGATACACAGGAGCCTGTCAAAACAGACCAAACCCAGCAAAGTTAAGATTTTTTCGATGCCCGAAAAAATATCCTGGAGTGGTCTGTGGGAATATTATTAAAGAGAATCAAGGATTAGTGTAGAGAGTAAGGAGATTAAACCTTAATTAAAATGTGCACTTGTATACAGTACATATGGCCGACAGCTATCCTTATAGCTGTAATGGAGCAGCAGTCTCCTGCAGTTACACAGGTCCTACCTTGCATTCTACCCAAGGAGTGGGTTTTTGTAGTGGCTGCGGGAGGACAGATTATTTAGGTCAGTATAGAAACATGTGACTACAGAAGATGCCTCACAGCATAGTGCTTCTCTGTAACAAGATAACGTGACTTCCACAATCAGCATTTGTAGCTAAACGGCATGTGTGGGTTTTGTTCTCCTGCTCACAGACTGTGCTGCTCCAGCTCATCACAGTGTGTTTACTATCAGGCAAAGCATGGGAGCTGCATTCCCCTCTTGAGCGCACAGAAGTGGAGGTGATGGTAGTTTCTGATACATTTTCATCTTTAGAAGTATTTATTTCAGATCTAAGATAGTCTCTGCCTGCTGATCTCCAAAATATGCTGCAAGGGCATATTCAAGAGTCAAATCTGTGTCCCTTTTTACTTCTAAGCATGTTTACATGATTTTCTAATGGAGTTACTTTTCTCATGTTTAAGAAAGGGAAAAGGTCAACTTAATTTGACGCGTGCCATTTATATAATTTTGTAATCATTTTTCCTTCTCCATGAAGCTTTATGTTGATTATCAGGAGGGATTTTATACTCTATAGACTTGTGATGAACAAGAGGCATGTAAAGATCATACATGGTGGTGTCGATCATCAAAATGTGAGGAAAAAAGCCTACAGTTTTTGATGTACATCCTTTCAGAACTCAATAGCCATTTCAATATTATTAAATAGAAATACAGAATATAAAAATATATCTAAATGGCATACCAACATCTTTCTGAAATACCAGCAGTGCTGTTCCTATCTGGAGCTTGTGTACTATATGAAGAAGAGTTCTTCTGGAGTATTGCTGTTTGAATGCTTTTAAAACTCCCGGTGTTATAATACCATGCTATCCAATATTTTATTATTCTCAGTAGGACATTTTTCGGAGAGATGAAACATGACTAGACTGTAATTAATCCTTCCAGTAGTTCTAGTTGTGTACTTGTGGTTGCAAGGACCTATTTACTCTTCAGAAGAAACCTGGAGGGTCTCTACATTGCGATAGTGTTCACTGGTATTCCCTTCTGACTTAGTCTGTGTTTTGGTGTAACGTTATTTTAGGGACATGGTTGATAGAAGCAAAATCTAGAAATAGACATCCAAGTGTACATATCTCAAAGCAGTGAAGCTTCTGCTGTTGACTCTCTGATACTTCATTATTTCCATTTTTCAGGAGTTGCTGCACATAAAGCATTCCTCCAGATCATTGCCAAATTATTTGTTTATAGTTTCAGGGCATATTATGTTTAAAATACTTGAGATAGTGTCATAACAGGTATAAACTAATTATTCTAATCAACATTGAAACACTCTGCTGTCAAGTCCCAGGTGTCATTTTAGATGTCTTCCTTTGACAATCCTTCTGTGCTGTTCCACTGAGGTTAAATGGGCTAGATTCTTCTGTTTCGACCCTTGTGTCGAAGTTGGTGAACCTCCTTCTTGCCATCACTCTGGGAAGAAAGGACATAATCTCTGTCTTAGGGGACTCTGCAAGGGATATTTTACCCTTATGCTTTTCCTTACCCTCTATTCCTTACTTGGCAAATATATAGGTGTTATATCTAAATTTTAAAAAAATAAAATAAAAAATTACTACATATGCTATTTGGTGGTGAATTTAAAAGGCAAATGTCTTGGAGTGATTTTTGTCTTGGAGTTTATCCTATGTCGTCAGCCCATGCCCAGAAGAATGAATTTTATGCCTTCCTATGTCTTTAAACTGAGTCTGAGAAGGGAGAGGAGAAGTTCTGGTTTTTTTCTCCTCCCTCAAGGTTACGGGTTTTTTTTCTCTCTTGTTTGGGAAAGTGATAAGGAGGGAGAGAACACAGCGCTTCGTCTCTTCTGGTTTCTCGCGGCGCTCAGCTCGGGCTCCTTCGAGAGAGACGGCAGACGGCGTTTTGTTTTTTCCTCCTTCTGGGATTTTGGTTTCTTCTTCTTCTTTTTTTTTTTTCCCTTCTGGACTTGGAGCATCAGAACATGGGACTTCACTGGGAAGTTTTTACCGGTCTGCAGGGGGGTTTCCCCGGACGGACGCCTTTCCAACTCCGGGAGGAGAGAAGCCACACTTCAGAGAACTTTGTTCCAGGTTTTTTTTCCCTTTCTCTCACAGATAGCGATTTATTTGTCTAGCATTATTGTCCTTTTCTTGTTTTTTGTTTTGTTTTGTTGCCTTGTTAAATAAAATAGTTTTCCCCCTTCACTTTCCTCCGGGGACATTTTCTTTCCCGAACCTGGTGGGGGGAGGGGCCTGCCTTCCATCAGGGGATATTTTCTCCTCTGAATTCGTCTCAAACCGGGACAGCAACTTGGCAAAAGGAAGTTGAGAAGGGGAGAAGTAAAAACATTACTTCAGTGCAGAAGAAAAAGCAAAAAGTTTGTAGAAGCAGAGGAAAGTTGTTATTTCTGAATTCTAATAAGCAGCATAAGTGACTTTTAAAATAACGATGCCTGCTGGGGCACGTACAGAAGGGGACTAAGAAAGCCCAGCTGTCTGGTGACTGCCAAATGATACTGCTCTGCAGCCACTGCCTCCAATACAAATAGCTCAGCTACGTTTAAGTATCCTTACTGGAGGCAATCAATCACATATGGAACAGTGCAGTTATAAATAGGGTCTGCCATTCATATACATTTAGCTGTTTTTGCAACTAAGCTCTGTTTATGTCCAAAAGAAATATTTGGATAACTGAATGTCTCCCTCATAGAAAGAGTGGAGAGAAAAAAGGACTGCAAATTGTCAGCATAGGTCAAGAAATAAATTCAAAATTCATGTGATGAATTTCATCTTTAGAATGAAAGTGTTGCCACCCTGTGAAACCTTTTGAAAGACACTGGTGCCTTAGACTTAAGTACCTAATGTCACCATGAGTGAAGAAATCCAGACAGCCAGCTTACTGCTTATGATGGACAACATAGCAAGTGGAAGGAGGAGGAGCACTGTAAGAATACTATAAGAACTGCAGAGATAATTTAAAGAAAATTGTTGATAGAAAAGGTATTGTTGAGTAGAAAGCTTCTTTAGATTCCCCATGTCTCTGTGTTTCTGTGATGATAGCAAAATGCTTTAAAAACATTGATCCTATTTTTTGGTATCAATGTCTGCCCCACAAAGAACACTTGTTTCAGAAATTTCAGTCAAGTGCATCTGCACACTGCAGGTTACCAGCTCTCCAGAACTGTCTCAAGGACTCTATCTAAAGTACGATGAACTCAGTTGCGTATATAGCACCAGCGAGACACACGGATTCACTTGTGGGACATACGACAGCAAAGCAAGAGACTCACAGTGCTGGTGCGTGCAGCAACAGCACTGAGCAACAGAGCCAGAGAGCTCAGCAGGGCTAACACCATCAGCTACTCTGGTAAGGCGTCTACTCACATTTAGTAATTCACTACTAAACATGGAAAAGATTCATTTTCTTAGTTGACTGAATCTAGTCAGATGATCGATTATACCGTTGCTGTTTTCCCCCATGAAATAGGAACACACAGTATATCTTCCCCTAGTTTAGGGAGTTTGTCTCTGTACTTTCCCTCTTCTTGGACCTTCTCTCTACCTTGTATTTCAGAGGTATTCTGGGGCTTAAGAGAAGATGGTGCAAGTAGTGTGTTTGGATTTGTTCTGCCTATGATATTTCATTGTAAATGGAGCAGATGTTAGTAGCATTAACCTTTTTTTCCTTGAGTTTGGCCTTGATCTTACTGCCAAGAAATTGCATATCAATGTTTAGCATTTTATGGAAAAAACGCAAAGAGAAAAAAATTGACACGTTTTTGATAAAATTTGCATATTTAAGCTGTGTTTTCCATTTGAGAGGCTGATAAAGTCCAGCATGAAAAACATTTTAATGCTAACTAATTTCACAATTACAGTTTTTTGAATAGAAAAATACTCCAAATATGAACCCTTTTGTTTATAACCACTGTAGCAATGGCACAGAGGTGAAATTTCCTTAGTTGTGTCTGTCTTTAAGAATCCAGTCTTTACCTATGCTTTATTTCAAATCCTTCATTGAAAAATTTGCATAATGATATCAGTTTCTGTGAGCCTCATCACCAGAAAATTTGTTCATTAGAATGTATATGAAGGACAAACATGAAAGGAACTGAACACACCTGAACTCAATTAATAAAAAAGTTTGAGCAAATGCTGGTGGATGTTTTCCCAGCATTTTCTCAACTCTCTTAAGAACTGATTCAAATCTAATCTAAAAGGAGTGAAAAACCTCCATCACTTACTGAGTTTTTGTCTTGGAGTGNTTTTGTTGCCTTGTTAAATAAAATAGTTTTCCCCCTTCACTTTCCTCCGGGGACATTTTCTTTCCCGAACCTGGTGGGGGGAGGGGCCTGCCTTCCATCAGGGGATATTTTCTCCTCTGAATTTATCTCAAACCGGGACAATTTTGTAAATCTGTGAGCACTCATGCTTAGAAGACAGGACAGCCCCTCTCCTGGTTTGACTTTTTTCCTGTAGGTATGAAACTCATTAAGATATTCTCATATTAGTACAAACAGCCTCTACCCATGAACATTGTTAATCTCTCTGGTACGTTCAGGTCTTGCATGTGTTATTTTTTTGCCATTTTAACTGAGCACAACGTTCTTGAAACTGGCAGTATGACAGACGATATAGCAAAGGAAGATAAAGAAAGGAACAGAGTAGACAGTAATAAATATGAATGAAAAGGACAAAAGAGCCTTCACATCCACTCTGCTACTCTTGCTTCTTTTCCCTTCTATTTTTTTTCTTTTACATTCTCCAAACATCTCCTAGTAGAGGTACCATCAAGATTTTCAAGATTTTAAACATTGTTAAGTCATTTCCTCTGCCTTTCTCTACCAGGAGCATGAATTATGAGGAATGAGCAACAATGAGTGGATGAACACGCTCTCCTTAGGAGCAAGGAGCAATATACTTACAGCAGGAGACACAGCACATGAGGAGACTGAACGGAGTAGCACAGGAGTTTCGTAAATCAGTATGCAAAAAATGTCAGACAGCGTGCGTCACCACATGTTAGCTGGTTAGGTAGAACAACATGTTTTTCTCCAACCTGAACCTACAGTTGGAACAACCCATTTTCAATCTCTAGGCTCTGATTTTTGAAGCTTGTTGTTCAGTTTTGGTTTGGTTTTAGTCAGGATTAAAACTTATTGCTTAGTTAACTCCCATTTCATTCACTGGTCATCTGGTTAGCTGAATACCAAGTAGTGAATTATCACATAAGATTCTGTGGTGAGGTGCCACTCTTATGTAAATTTCTTGTGTATATTTAAAAGAGGATAAATTTTATTTCTGTCTGCTTTTTGTTAGCTCTGGATTTTCAGAAAATACTTTCAAAATGGCAATACCTCTGTTGAGCTCCAGACCTCATGCTGTTTTGCCATTCATATTCTTCTTTACATGTTTTCTTTCTCAGTCCTTATGTAAGGAGATTACATAAGAGAAGACTGTAATCTCCAAAATCATTTACCATATTAAACAGCAACTACCATCAATGGATCTTTATCAGCTGCCTGGAGCAGAAAGGAGACACATGGCTGTACATTTGGAAACCAATTGTTTACAGTACTCATCAATGCATGCTGCCATTGTAGGCAGATGTCATCAGCAGTCATTATGCAGCTCCGAAAATAGAACCAAACTTGACCTGGACAGGTCCTCAAACAATTGATAAACTACCTCTGAATGATGGAAATGTGTGGAGTCTGTTCTCCCCAGCAGCCTTCCGATACTCAGGGATCCTGCAGACTCAGAGCTAGGGCAGCATGGGTAAGAGGTACTCACTTGGGGTGGACATGTCAGGTACTCAGTCGTGTTGTACATGTCAAGCTGAAGTCTCCTCACTCCTGAGAGTTACAGTTTCTCTGTGTGTCTCTGATCTATCCTTATGGAGAGGAGCATGACTGGCATGAGGCTGCCGATCCCTGTAGCAGTGCTGTGTCATCTCTAGAAACGGCAATTTATATTTGCCCCTTGTTGTTCTTTTTTCTCTTTCCCCCTAGAAACCACTGGTAAGCAAAGAGAGTGAGCAGGTGAAAGGACTTTGGGGAGGAGAAGGGCAAAGAAGTTTTGAGAGCCCCTTTGTCGTGTATGTGCTGCTTTAGCTCTGCACTGGGGAGGGAAGAAAGAGCATCAGAGTGCAGCATCTGTCTTGCCAATTTTCCCAAACCGTGTGAATTTGGCATCAAAAGCTGGTGTCAGGGCTCTGACAGCACTCCTGCAATTGCCATGTTGTGTGGAAGGAGACAGCCTGCCGTTGTCTCATACTCATACATTTTTCCAAATCTGGCTTCCTCTGCTTAGCTCCCATGAGAGGATAAAGAGCACAGAGAATGGCCTCCTCTCCCTTTCCTTCCCCCACCCTCACACAAGGCCTGAGAAGAACACTGTCTTCTCCTCTTCTTTGAGGAGTGCTGGCGAGCACAGGCTGTTACAGTCCACCTTGTACAGTGCTTTGGCATCAGAAGCGGTCAGCTGCTCCCATGCTCCTGCTTGCTTGCTGGCTTGCTTGCTTGCAGAGGGCATGAGAGAAAGGAAAGCCATGATATGCTTCTGAAACACGGCACAGCAAGCATTATGTGCTCCAGTCCAGCCTGACAGTGTTTGTCTGCTCTTTAGTTAGCAGGTAGAACATTACAAGTGACTTGCACTTAGTTGCTTCCCTGCGCAAAACTCTCTGATCTCCAGCAGGCCTGAAAGACGTGATTTAAGGCTGTTAAGAAACGTGTTGCTTAGTTTTTTTGGAAGTGCACAGTTAGTGTTCACGTGGTAATGTTATCTTTGAAATACAAGAGTGCTTTGTAAAGGCTACCAATACTTACAAACATAATGACTGGAAAAAACTAAATCTGAGATATGTCTCTGCCAGAACGATACTGTTTATCGGAAATAGCCAACAGTCCTCCCACAATAGAATAAGGCTGGATATCTCTTTGTTATTTGCTTCTCCTCATTTACAGTGTCTAGAAGGGTGCATGCAGGGGGGCTTTCGAGCTGTTTGTCTACTTTCCCAAAACAAGGAGGACACTACATCACTAATCTTTTGGTGACAAAACCTTTGGACTGAATCAAAGTTTGTTATGAGCTGAATAGCAGAACATAATGTTATGTTTTATCCGTGCAGGGAGTGATCTCTTTATTTAACAGCAGTTGCAGTAACAAATATTTCTGACTACAGTTTTGGGTGTTTTTTTTTGCTTTTCTGAGCATTCTCTTTCTCCCTTTTGGTTGCTCTTGAAGTTGTGACATGAGATCAGGGAAGCTTAAGAGCTTAAGCGACTTCTTAGCGTACCATCATTTCAAGATGAATAAGCGTTCATGAATACAGCCTGTGGGAAGGGAATTGACGTACTATTTGAATGCCCTGACTTTATAATTCATACAAAACTCTCTCGGTAGGAGTTTGCCCAGTGCTGAAAACTTTGCCTTAGGGTTCAGATGGATCAAGCAGTGATATGACTCCATGGCTAGTTGAGGTGGAGGAAGAGGAGAGAACACTTTAAAAGCAATGAAAGAAGATACCCATGATCATTGTTGTAGCAAAGCTTTTGCTCCCACAGCCTGTGAAACCACCACATAATAGGTTGGAGAACTGACCTGGCTCTCAGTTGCCTGCCTTGCAGCTGCATGTGGGCTTGCAACTTCCATTTGGAACAACTGGCTGAAGGAGAGGCAGCTGGCTGGTTGCTCAGCTGTGTTTTGAGATAAGCAATTTTCTGTTGAGGTCAGTGCGAGTTTGACAGTGTAAGGAGTTCAGACCATCATCCCTAGAGAGGGCGGAGAAACTCAAAATGAGAAAATAGGGATAAAACCATATGTTCTCTCTGAAACTGGTTTTATGATCTATTTTAATCTGAATATATTTGTTAAGAAAGTGGTTTTTTTCCAGCAAGATACAGGGAGGAGGTTTTACTCCAAGATGAATTCACAGTTTGCATAAAGCTTGCATAATATTTCCATTTAGACAATGCTGTCAGGCAGTCACTTTAATGAGCACTGAAAATCCCAAACCGACTGTAGTCTAATCCCATCGCTTGCTCCTATTTCTGTATTGACACTCCTGGCACCTCCCAGGCATTTGACTTGTGCGACCAAACAGCCGCACGTGGGGGATGAGCATCTTTGCCCAAACTGTCTGCCATTTAATAATGCTAGATGATAGCAACCCTTCTCCCAAGTTCTAGATAGCACAGTTTCAAACGCTGAAGCACTGCACACCAAAATAAAACCAAGACCCGGATAGTTTGGTTTTCCCCACATTCACCATTATGTTCGGTGACTATGTTTTGAGATCACTTTTTGCAAGTTTTAATTAAGAAGACAGTTATGAACTACCGGGTGAAAGGAGTAGGGGGACCAACCTCTGCTTTCACAACTGTGCTTCCCAGTGTGCTTCCCATCTGTCAGTAGCCATCCTTTATCCCTCCTAAGCATGGGAAGAAGCCCTGAAGCCTCTTGGAGCACCTTCCTGTGTTTTCTTCATAAAATACTTGCTGTCACTTTTTATTGGGCACGACTGCTTCTGCACTGGAAGTAGGAAGGTTTGCTTGCAATTCAAGTAGAGGCCACTCCTGTGCATTTTTGATGTTTATGAACTCCCGAGGGCATAAGACTTAGTGATCAGGCTATAGATAGCCTATGGGTCTGATAGCTGCTAATCTCATTAACCCTCAGACTTAGCTTGATTTATACTTCATCTGCTCCCTCTAGTTTATAGTGATATATTACTCAACTTCAAGAAAGAACAAAACCGCAGGGTAAGATGATAAAAAAGTGGTCACAGAGCATTTTCGCTCAGGCCTCAAACTCTCTGCAGAGAATGGAGGATTTGGATATAATTTAGTGCCAGTGGCATTCATTTCTATTGCACTAGTAGGCAAATGTGAATAGTCCTTGTTTGGTCCTAAAGAATTTCAAATTTCCATCTCTCCTTAGGCTCACTCTGTGCCGTATCTGCCTTTTCTGAATAACCTTGCTTGAATAAATTTTGTGAATGTAAACACAGATGTAGAAACTCTCAGTTTCTAGAGTTTTTACTATAAATGAACATTTGACTCTGCTCCAAAAACAAGCACGGCTTTCAGTACATCTTAATAGCATTAATTCATTCCTGGCAAGAGTTGTTTAGTGGTACATAGAAATTAAGGATGTTTTGTGCTCAGTTTTTGTATGACATCATCTATGTCACTGTAGATGTATGTATAATTAGGCTAGTGCAACCTCTAAATTAATTTGATGGATCTATAGCTATAAAATATGTTTAAAAGGGTAGTGACTGTTCTAAAAAATTAAGGAAATAAACGGTAGCAGTGTAGCTATGGCCTATGCAAAATAGTAGGACTAATCTAGATTGCTAGCATTTAAAGTACAAAACTCTGTATAGCTCCACCTTACACCATTTCTTTTGTTGCTCTGCTGGATCTGCCATTGTAAAACTCTTCTGTCACCCATAAGCACAAATTCATATTTCCACAAAACGACAAGGACTATGTTATGAAACTGATTAAAATCCATAAAGACAGCTTTCTTGTCCAGTGGCAGCTACTGTAACTACTTATGCTACAGATGAAACACCAGAAAATTTAATTTCACTAGTAAAACCAACCACTTTAACAGGATATTTTTTTTTGCCTTTTTGCTGTTCTCTACTTCATGTCCCCTTCCCGCCCCAAAGATGACCAGGTGGATGTCATGTGATCAAACCTAAAAAGGTACTGTCAGTGGCTAAATTGAATTTATGTGGAGATATATTAATCAGAAGCTGACATTGAGACAGATGGGACTAGGTGAGGTTAAACTAAAAACGGAAGAAAATAAGAACAGAGAGAATTAAGAAGAAGAAAAATACGGGTATTACAAGGAAAAAATAGAGAGATAAATCTAGTAAGTTCAGTAAAAAAACTTCATGTAAGATATCAGGTTAGCAGTAAGCAGGGAAGAAAAAGAGGAAAATATAGAAAAATAATTTACAGATGACAGACTTTTGATGTGAGTTCAGCAGGTCACAGATAAGCAGTGATCGGACAAGTCTGAAAAGAGGTCTGCATTCCATCACACAGGAGCCGCTGTCAGACCTCTGTCATGAGGCCACAGCTGGCCTGGGTAAATGACTGCTTGTTCTGCTTTGCAGCCAGCACCGTCCCTGTGAGCCTGTGTAGATTAAGCCCCCTGAACTTTGGACAAGGAGGTGAGGGTCCAGTCTTAGCGCAGGGGAGAGAGTTTTGCCATATTTGTTTTCTGTTCTCATTTCTCATTCCAACAACATATTGCAGATTATCAGAGATGACTGTTGCAAACACGTGTAAGAATAAGTTAGGGGGCATTCAGAAAGACTATATTTAGCCTCAGGATGCTTTTCTCCCCCAGCTTCCTGTAGAATCAAAGGAAAGCATTTCCTCTGGGACAACTCAGAGCACCTACAATGAATTCGCACTGAGACACTCTTCTGAGGATTTTACCACTCCCCACTGGCTGCGGAAAGATCCTAAGGCAAAAAAGCTCCTTGGGCTAAAGATGGCCTTTTGCAACCATCCTCCCTTGCAACTTGGTTTAAGAAGCAGGAGCAGTGAATCAGTCACTAACAGATTTTTGAGTCACTTCTATGATTTTCAATCACAGAATGCCGCAATCGGCTCGCAGAATACCACAATTCCTCCACTGACTTAAAACACTCTGGGGCACTGTGTATGTACAGTAACTGGAAATCTGTAAGGATTGCTATGATATCAATAAATAACATACTGCAGGGCTACCATATATTCGGAACACAAGTAATGGTGATAGGACATCACTCAGAGCAGAACACTATTTGATTAAAGTGCTTGTGGATTAACAAAGCAGTACTACAAACTAACACTTTATTGTCTGTGTACTCTCTCTAATCTGCCTCTATATGGGTGCTAAGCGGGCATACATTCCTGCCACAGCAGAAACATGTAAAACACAGCTCTAATTGCTGTTTCTAATGTTTCTAATGTATTTCCTTCTGAAATTTTAATTGTGGATCACATATTTAAGTATTTGTAGATCTGAAACACAGTATAAGAGCTTGCAGCAAGTGGCTATGAGTCAGGGGAGTAAAATTTAAAACTAGTCTCACTACACGTCCAGGCTCTGAGCCAAGGAGAGGGATTGTCTGTCTATTCCTCCTCGCATTCATTTAACATAATTTTCCTTCTGTTTCCTCAGCAATTAATTAGCCGAGTTCGTGGTAGCAGTGAAGGATAAGACAATGGTATCTTTCCTGTCTTGCCAGGTCACCTCAGTCACAGCAGATCTTGATCGTACAAAAGCTGACAGGCAGCAAAGTTAATCTAGAATGACCATCTTCTGTGCTTACACAAAAAGCTTAAAGTTCTATAGTTATAAGAAAACTAGTTTGGTAGATGGCATTGAGGAACTAATCACTTAGACTTTCTTTATTAACTTCGTATATTACTGAACTGTACCTCTTTGAAGAGTTTTGATGCCATCCGATGAAAGGATGTAATATTATGAGGAAAATCTAATTCACAGGATCAATTGAGAGAGTTTAAGAAAAGCCTTTGTGGAAAGGAGAATGGTAGCAAGAAGACTCAAGAAGATACTGTAGTGGAAAGACAGCAGAAATGTGTCTTGTTCCAATAAAAATGGGAAACACTGAAGATAGAATGGGTCACCGTGGGCTAGTTACACAATAAAAAAATGAACTGTACTGGAAACAGAAAACTGGAGGCCCACCAACATAGGCTTTTATATTCCAAGTTTAGTGCACATGAAAAAAGCAGGGACAGCACGAGGGTACGCAGAAACTGTTGCCAAGAGGTTAAAGATGCTATGAACAGGCTGTGTTACAAGTCCTGAAGGCACAGTAACACAAAATGACTTGACCAAGAAAATATTAATCGTAATTAATTTGTAACAAGGAGATAAATTTTGACTACCTTTGCCCTGATGTTTATTAGGAAGGGGATTAAACTTTGAATAATGTCTTGGTTAAGAAACCATCAATGGTAATTGTGGACTACTGGGAAAAAATAACTAAGAAATACATAACAAAATATCATCACTTGAACTAATGAATCTGAGGTGTCCCTTTGGATATTTATAGAACCGATGGAAGAATTATTTGCCAAGAAACCCGGAGAGAATTGAGAGAATATCAGGAGACTAATAAAGTGTCCGCATGTCACGAGTCTTTAAAAACTGAATTAAGAGTAACTATGGAAACTATTGTCTATGGGCATGGCTCCAAATTGAAATAAATATTATAAATATTAAAGCAGAACGTGGAAAATTATTAATATAGAGGTGAACAGTATAATGAGACCCAAATATGACACAGGTGTACTACAGTAAACTAAGCCAGACAAATTAGAACATTTACCCCTCCACTTCTTTTTAAGATGAAGACAGAAGATTATAGTAGAGTACAGAACAGCATCAAGCCTTTAAAAAGGCTTTTGATGCTCTGCCACATAACATCTTAAGGGAATTACCAAAATAAGTCAGCCCGGGCTAAAATTCACTTAAAAGTATCACAGGCTGGCCACTGAACTGTAGACAGAAAGTAAATCTGAACAGCGGTCAGCACTGTCAAGGGTAAGTGCCCAGCAGTATTCTTTAAAGGTCAAGATATGGTCCAATATCTGGAGAATAAAGCACTAATTAAATGTGAAAATGATTACTAAAATAGGAAGAATGATTAACAGCACAGAAGTGAGAGGAAATATGGAAGGTTCTAGCTGTTCTCTAGGGGTACTATGGATCTAATAAAGTGAGGCTAAACTTAAAAAAAAGAAAATTATTAAACGAAAATGCTAAGCATTAACAGTACTTTGTGCCCATTAGGCAACAAATATATTTTATGAAGCTACAAGTACATTAACTTTTTGTCTATGAAAGGATTTGTCTTTCTTAAATAATACTTCAGGCTTTATAAAGCTGATCAGAAAACTGAAATTCAGAAAGCAGCAGCATAAATAGCACCATTAAAATGATAATTTGCTGGATAACTTTCTGTTTATCAGAGAACAACATTTCCTTTTAATCATTTCTGTTGCTCACAGTAGGGTGGGACTTGCACACTCAGGTGATACAGCTGGAGGGCTCCATACTCTGCAGTGTTCATTATGAATGAGGTCGACGTGATGGTGGTGGTGGGTGGTAAGGAATGAAGGCTTAGCCAGCAGGGCATTTCCTTGATTGTGCTGGATCAGACCAAAGACCTACCTAGCCCTGCTTAGTTCTACATAGTCTTTTTAGCAGTGACTGAAAATGGATGTTTACAGACGAGGAAGAGCAGTACAAGCACATCTAACTGTTTTCAGTAACTCTTCCCAGACTCTAGTAATTTTTCAGCTTAAGGGCTTTGAATCACCTGTGGGTTTGGTAACTCCAAAGGATTTCTTTTCCATTAAGCTTTCCAGTCTCTCTTTAAACCAGTGAAAACTCTTAGCACCGACACTGCCCTTTGGCTTTACAGCTCTAACATAAACTGTATGAAGTAACACCTCCTTCTGTTTGTTTTGAAGCTGGTTGCCATTAACTGCAATGGACACCTTCTAATTCTTGTACCAGGAGACTTGGCAAACAGTCAAACTTTAGCTACCCTGTTTGTGCTATTCGTACTTTAGTGAATCTCTATCATGTTACCACCTTGGTTGTCTTTGACGGACTAATTGTCTTTTTTTTCTGAGTAGTAGTCTAGCCTTTCCCCATACAGAAGCCATTTTCATATCATACTGTACAAAAACCTGCAGATTCATGAGTAGCTCCCCTGGCATCAGAAGTCACAAGGTTACCTCAGAATTGTATCTTTGACATTTTAAATTATGCTTTATGGCCTTGCAAGTAAAGCCTGAATGCATGAATTAAATGCAATTGCTGAAATGAAGTCTTCCTAACAAGGAAAGAGAGAGATTTTGAGGTGTATGAACTACTGCATACATCTGACTGGAGAGTTCCCAGAAACACAGAGGGCTTCACAGCATCGCGAGCAACATCAAAGCAGAAGACAGCAAACAGACCTCTTTTCCAGAGCTGCAGCCTCACTGCCGGATTTTGTGTCAGGGTGCATGGCTGTGGTTGTTACCTTTTCAGAGAGTGGAGAAAGAGGGATAGAGATTCTCTCTAGAGCTAAGACTTAACACTGCTGCTCTGCCTTGGATTTTCCTAGAGAAAGAAAGGGGGCACCTGTGCCATCATCTTCTTTGAGCATTTGAGGAGGGTATTGCTTTGATATCTGAGAAAAAATTAAGAAGTTCTCAGTGAGATACTGTGCCTAGAGTTCTGAACTCTCATATATCAATTCCTGTCTCCATGCAGAAAAGGAAGCTGTGTAGCACTGCACGTTGACTGTACATAGTCACACCTTTCACTCAAGGTCTTAAATGTCTTTGTCTTTCTGTGACCAGGGTGTGGATTTTACATCAGTCCTATGGTATTTCAAGAATATCTTGCACACGAACCTTTGCAAGTATCTGACTTTGCACACTTGACTCACTCGACATGTTCAATAAGAGAAAGAATGACTGTGAAATTGCAAAGCATTTTTTTCCATGAAACTCCAGGAGTTAGTTGCTAAGCTTAGTCAATGCTTCTTTTAGGACTGACCTAAAATTCTGGATACTGGTTTTGACCCTTCTGTCCTTTAATATTTTGCTTTTCTCCTCAAAAGTGACATATTGATAGGAAAAAAAAAAAGAAATAGGAGGAAAAAAAAAAAGGCTGTCTCTATTTCCTCCCTTGTTTTTCTTTCCTGAAAACTGTCTGTAGCCTTTCTGCCTTCTGTTTGCACAGTCCACTGAGCAATAACACAAGTCTTTTTTGTGCTCAAGTGGGAAGGAAGATCTGGAATTCTGAGTCTTGCTTGAAGTCTGAGAAAGGAGGTTTCTTTTATAACTTGCAAATAAAAACCTGCTACTGTGAAATACAAAAGTGTTTTTGAATAGGAAAGACGGGCTTGCCTTACAGCTCTGTGCTGTACTCTGCTGCTGCTCCAGAGGTTTTCCCAAAATGGAGTGCAACACAGGCAGGACAGAACGTTGTAATGGTGTGGTGGTTGGTTTGTGGGGAGGAGAGGAGCACACAGCACCTCTTCCTCTTGCTTTTATGGCTTGAATGAGGTTGTGGCTTTTAGGAAAGAAGCCACACACCTCTTCAGCTGGCTGGCAGCCTCTCTGCTATAGAGCAGCCAGCCCTGCAGCAAGATCTCGGTGACCTCAGGCTAAGGCATGAGAGCTGAGACTGTTGAACCTAGCTGGGAAAGGGGTGTGCACAACAGCGCATGCTTCCCGAGTCTGCTAGAAAATGCTGCTGCTTTCTTCTTAGGTGACGTTGCAGTAGTAACAGACACACTCTTATTAACTACAGAAATTGGTAATATCCTATTTATCTAAATGCTGAAAGCATGAGAGGTTACTGTTGTGTCAAATACTTCGCCAGCTTTTGCAGTTGTAAGCATGAGACTGTTGTGTCTAATGCTGTGCTGCCATAGGCAGACTTCCCATTACATAATGTTGACCCATTTTTGTGATATGTGACATTTTCTGCTAAACACTGTCAGGGATAATCCGTGGATAAACTTCTGTTTATACGCTGAGACTCTGTCATCCTTTAGCAGAAACATAACTTGTGCCTCAGACAGTGCTATTCCTTGCAGAGTACTGTTCTTTCACGTAAGGAAAACATCAAGAGAGTATCGTGTGCTTTGAGATTGAAATACCTAGGTCTAAATTCACCACCGAGTGGCTGCACGCAATCATATCTCACAGTAATTTGAGCTTCAAAAAATGCTGAGCCCAGGTGATGGGAGCAGAGATCGGCTGAAGGAAGCATGAAATCTGAAGTGTGACTTTGCAAAACACTCTCAGGCAGGTCCAGCTGGTTTCATGCTTTAGAAAAGTGGAGCTGTGGATAAGGTTTCTCTGCTCCACACTTCCGCTGATGTCTGACAGTACTTGCAGACTTAACCAGTCCTTTCTTCCAAAAAAAAAAAAGGTGTGATGGTGTGGGGAGATAAACAGATAGAGCTCAGACAGGAGTTATTGCTGTAAGGCAGCTGAGAAATGAGAGGCCTTGGAGGGAATGGGAACAGGCCCAAAGCTGTCTGCTTTCAAAGAGCTATACAAAACCCAACTATTCTTCAAAACCTGATTTCAGTTGCATAGGCTAAAAAGTAGAGAAAGACGTATAAAATAGAGGCAGAGAGAATAAAATGGCAATTCTCTCAGTATTAAAAAACAGGGTCTGCTTCAGATGGACTTTATCTAATATTGTAGCAGAGCAGTAACAAGATTGTGTGAGCTGCTGAAGTATCTGCCACATTGTGAAAATGAATGAATGTGGAACATAAGGCCAAGAGACTAAATACACTATCTTCAGAGAAAGAAATTTTCCGTCCTTGTGTAGGAGATGACTGTGTACTAAGAACATTTGTGAGACCAAGGAGAAAGGTTTGGCTTCTGCACAAGTAGTGAATGCTTGTCAGAGCCAAAACTAAAACCTGACGAATGCAGTCTCACCCACTTTCATTTCTCCCCTCTCAGATCCAAAATTCATTCTGTCTGTGCGTTCATTCATATCTCCCTCCCCACTGACTCACACTCTCCCTCCCTCTTTGTTATCACTTCCTTTCCATTTTCTCTTCCTTTAGAGTTCCTTCCCACTCATTCCATTTCTCTGCCTGACCCCTCTGCACACATTTTCCTTCACAGTGAAGAAACAACAGAGAGACAAAGAGGAGGCAAAAATAGAAGAAAACTGGAGAAGGGAGGGGGAGAAGAGGAGACGGTGTAGGAAGGTTGCTCAGTGTTGCTTTTACTCCCAATGCTGCACTATAGTTTTTTGAAGATTTCACAGGAGTCAGGGCTCCTAAAACCTATTCATCTCTCCCAGGCAGCAGCACTCGGCAGTGGCTTTGTGAAAGGTAATGCCAGAGCTCATCTCCTCAGATTAGTGTCCCGAGAAACCATCACAAAGAATAGGATAATCCCAGAGCCCAGTGGAATGCCACCTCTGAGTAACAAACATGTGGCTGTGCATGGAGCATGCTACCACATCGCATCAGTGAGGACCGCTCTTGGGACTCCAAAATGGAAAACAGGAGCTTTAGGGACTGTGGACTTGCTGGCGTGCAATGCTGACTGAGAAACACCATGGCCTCAAGCTTATCAGGTGCTTGGGTGCAAGGAGCTGGAGTTTCTCAAAGCAGCCGGTGCTGGTGTCTCAAAATCGATGGCCAAATGGTGCCAATTTTTGGTTTAGTGAAACAACAAAGCCGTGTCAGGAATGCTTATTGTAATGTGTGGTAGGAAATAGGCTGAAACCACTTTATCTGGAGACTGGTGATCCCATCCCAGTAGGATGAGCTTGATCCCAATGCCAGTCTGTAATTTGAAGAAAGCGCTGTGGTCCCACAGCCTGCAAGGCTCCTTTGTCCAGCCTGTGGACCTTTAGTGAGGAGGGAGCTGATCTGTCACACCCAGCGACTGTGAAGTGCTGCACAGGTTTCAGTTTGTTCTATTACACCTTATGTAACTTTGCTCCTTTTATGGCCTTGTTCTTGTTCCTGAAACTGCTGAGATGGAATTGTTTCCCCTTGATTAGAAAAAAAAATAATTAAAAAATCTTACTTTTTACAAAAGTATAGTAGAAATCTCACCAGTACACTGTGGGTTATTTCCCCTTCCCACAAAGAGAGCAGGAGAGAAGTGTTCAGGAGAGAGTCGGGAACGACCCATCCCTGTGCCCTTGTCCTGCCATCTGTAACCTTCTGCCAGTCTTCCTGGTTTTATCAATTTAACAACAGCAAATATTTCTTTCTCCCAATCCTCGCCTCGCCGCAGGGCCAAAGGGAATGCATGCGGCCCTCGTCGTTTAGCGGGACGCATGGCAGCAGCGGTCGTGGCGTGCCGGGAAAGCCGGCGACCGCTTCTTGGCCGTTTGCGGCTCTCCCCGGGTGACGGAGTAACCTCGAAAAGGAACGAACCGCGGCGCCGAGCGGGACAGGTGCGGGGAGCCNAGCCCCTGCGAGGAGGTGATCAAGAACCTCAGCCTGGAGGCGATTCAGCTCTGCGATAGGGACGGTAAGTCCGGGGCTCCGCACGGCTAATCCCCGCAGACGCAAAATGCTGCTGCCCTGATGGATGCTAATGCAAATTAATCCCCGCGGCGTACAGTCCTTTGTTATCCCGCACGTATTTGTAGGTGCAAGCGTTCCCCACCCTTCCCGCCACCGCCGCCGCCACTCTCCTTCCACTGAGAACAAAAGAAAAAGGAGAAGGTTGCACCTTGCTGGAGGGAAGGGAGGGAAAGCCGCCGCTCCCTAAGCCATCCCTGGCGTTGCAGTGCGTTTACCTCTGGGCGAGCCTGCTGCACAGCCCTGCCCCTGCCAGGAATGGACGCCGGCGTTTGTTCTGGGAGAGGCAATAAGAAGAACTAAAGCAGGCACCGCAGAGAGTCCGGGTCTAGGGACGGGGTGGTGGCCCTGGTGGGGTTTTTGCTATCCTTTGTATTGTAGGGCAGCGCCTGTGCTTAAAATACACAGAGGAATCTGCCGTCTGGAGTGGGCTAGCGGCCAAACTTGTTGCCGGCCGCTTGTGCGAGCGTCAAGGCGGAGCGGACCGACAGTGGGGCCCGCAAAATGGGGCGCGGGGTGGGGGGGGTGCGGCAGGGCCGGCGGTCCCGCGGTT
>VWZK01001804.1:0-89914 GCA_013396935.1 Baryphthengus martii | reverse complement strand
CCCGGGTGTGCCGGGCCGGGCCGGGCGTCCGCACCGCCGGAGGAGACTGCAGTGCCCTGGAAGCAACGGCTGTCCTTTCCCGGAAGGCACAGCCAGAGCCTCGAACAGATGAAGTTTGGTGTTAAGAGTTGCAGGTGCGGATATGACAGATATCTGGGCCGAAGCAACCAGGTAAACGTAAGGTGGTGATGAGGGACAGCTAAAACAAATTTACGTGCCTGAAACAACGCTGAAAGCTGGCTGTGGTAGAGGAGCGTAGTATCGTTTATGCACAGCTATGAGGGACAAAACTGAACAGAGAAACTCAGTGAAACAATAGAAAATTATTTTCTTGTAGAGTGGCATATAATTGATGCTCATATAGCAGATTATTCTCATGTTTTCAGTTTACATTGAATTATAAAAAATAACTTTGCATATTTTGATGCAAAATGTGCTTTGGGTGTGGAATATATATTACCTAGTAAATATACCCAGGAGTGGAGATCCTGTGTCAGTGAATGGTACAGTTGAATTAATGAAACTATTTCCTTCTTGTGATTGTATTTTGGAGCACAGCTGTTACAGGCGATGGTTATAGAAAGAGTCAGTCCAGCTTTCTCAGGTACTTTTTACAAATTAGGTGTGATGAACTACTTTACTTTTTTTAGACAGGCTATATTTTCTATTCATATTTTCACTTTTCTAGGCAGACTTAATATTTTAAATGTTGGATTTTTGTAAACTCGTTATTATTTTTGAAATAGTCAAGAAATTGACGAGGCATTGAAAAGTCTTTGTAGTAATTATTTCTATAGCTGCACTGAAAATTCTTTGAATTTTTTGATGTTTGAATTAAGATACAATGTGCACTTCTGTCCACTCATGCCTAACTTACTGCCTGGAGAAACTAAACTATGTTTATAATAGTGGAGGGTAGACCATTCTTCTGTTAAAACACTTTGTTTTGCATGTGTTTCTTTTTATTAATACTAGAGAGAAATTAAACTGGATAAATTATCCAATCCTTTATATTTGTCTAACCCAAGTAATTGTAGTGAAGTACTCCATGTTAGTAACTGCAGACACTTATTTGGTTCAACATGCTATAGTTGAGGTCTGCTCAATTTCTATGGAATAGTGTCGTACAGACAAGCAAATGGAAAAAAATGTAGTAATTTTAATTCCCTTTTGTATAGCCTTCACTGGAAAACACCAACTTTCCTGTAGATCGGCTTTCCAAACTAATCTTCATCAAGTAAACCACTATCATACAGGGTCACTGCTTCCATCAGTACATGGTTGAATTTCGGAAGGAGGCACTATACTGGGTGTGTAAGATATGCAACTCAGTGCCTGATTTGGCACAAGTCTGCGCTTGAGCATACTTTGGTATTTCCTACAGGTGGCACTTGTGTATCAGAAAGCTTGTTTTAATGAGAACATGAAAACAAGCAAGCAAAGATTAAGGCATTCATCTTTCTGGGTAACTGTGCAAATGTATATGCAACACGTTTAGATCCCTAACTGTGTACGTGGGTTTAGTTAGTGCATTTATATTATAAGTACTTATGATTTATTTTAGGCTATCTTTGTTGTAAAAGATGTAGTTCTTAAGGTGATGTGTTGGCATCACTGAGGTTAATCAAAGTTTTGTGGTAAATGTCAGTATTTTACCTGTAGTGAATTAAAAATATACTAGATTTTCATATTCTGAAAACATGCTTGATCTATTAGCTGTAGTAACTGTAAAGATAACCAATGAAATGATAACAGTACTTATTGAACTGTAATAAATTCTGCAGCACACTTCATTTGGAACTGAAGCAGTGCTGCAGTATAAATATAAACAATAATGGAATAACAAAATATTTTTCTTGCTTTCTAAAATGAGGGAGTTAATATTGAAACATTTTGTATTTAGAAAACTGGGTTATACCTCCTATGGAGGTGTATACAGGAGCCAGAAATCCAGGAACTGGAGTGAACAACTAATAATATCACAGCAATTCATATTTTTTTAGATTTTTTTTTTCAGGTTTTTTTCTGGTTTTGTTTTGTTGTTTTTTTTTCAAGCATTGTCATCTTTCTTAATGAATCAAGACCATTTAGAAAACTTACAAATGTCAAATCAAAGAAAACCAATGGATGTATTTTGGAGATTTACTTTTTTAAAAAATAGAAACACCTGGTAAGATTTGATTTAAAGTGAATGCAACATTATAAAGCCAATTATCAGCTCTTATTTTCAGCATTCTGTTATTTACAAATGCGTTGTGCATTATTTTTTCTTACTGTTATAGGTGGGTGGACTAGCACAGCTTAGTATTAGTCTGTTGCACAGGTAACGTAATACCTTACAACTCTGCTGAACTCACTTTGCGTAGAGAAAAAAAGCATATAATTTGTTATTTTCCTTTGCTGTATTTTAACATTGAAGCTATATTTCTGTTAATTTAGGCCCAGACAGAATGTTTGTGCTAAAAATTCTCATGACCTTTTTATAAAATTTGTATTAGCACTATCTAGGGATTAAACCTTTAGTATATGGATGCCCTTTGTTTCATGAGCAGGCCAATTCTGTGAAAGTATATCTAACTTCAGAAAACCATAAGCTTTTGGAAAAACTGTGCTCTTCACAGACTTGATGGTACAGTCCTAGATTTTAGCTGCTGAATTTCCTGAAGCTCCACATTGTGGCTGAGCAGTGCTCCCCCTGCAGATACTGCACTGTGGCTGCTGATGGCCTGGCAGAGGGAGAGCAGTGACGCTGCCATCTGCCTTCTGTGCTCTTCCAGTTGGCATCAACAGCTGGAACACAGAAGCCATCTATCAAAACGCAGAAAGGAGAAAAGCAGAGCAATACACCTTCAATGAGGATGTTGGAATTTGGGAGAGGTGGACTGGGGAGAAGGGCAGCAAGACTGGCCCAGAACGTGCTGGTAGAAACTGAGGCAGTGGGTGGTCAAGAGTAGAAGAACAGAAAATAGAAGCCAGGGGTTTTTGTGGGCATTATGTTAAATGTGAAGACAGAAGTAGGCAAAACGCCCCTGAACGAGAGCAGGAAAAGAAGACAAAGAAGCGAAGGTGGTAATACATGCTCAGGCAGGGTGCCTAGGGAAGTAAAACTGGGGAAAAAGTGATGAAGGGACATTCACCCAGATTAGATTTTTTTGGATGAATGAGGGTGGAGTGAGAATTGGGAACCTGTGATAAGTAAACTTGGAGACCTGTCTGCAAAGAAGAGCCAGAAAGTACAGGATGTGGAGGGGGGAACTGGACGTTTTGGACCACAGAGGTTAAGAGTAAAGGAATAGAGCTAGGACTTTCTGAGCAAAGAGACTGGAAGGACTGATTTTGGAATGAAGAACAGGACTTTTGAAGTTTAACTGGGGAATAGACAAAGGGGTGCAACAGGAACAAGTTCAAGGAACAGGGCAGAAGTGGCCGTCTTTTGGTGTGACAACCAGAGAAAGGTCAGTGTATATCAGCACTTGCCATCTTCCAAAGCCACACACAACCCTGGGATTCCAAATTCTCCTTGTTCATTTGCCAACAAAGAATGATATCACGGTATCAGGGCTTCAGGGGTACTGAGAGTCAGCTGTAGCTGACCTCAGTGAGAGTAGGACTTGAAAACACAAAGCACAGTGCTAAATGCTTTGAGAAAAGAGGTGTTAACTACCTTGAGTAGGCACTGAAAATTAGTAGCTATCTTAACTTCTCTGTGCCTCACTTTTCCCTGTGTAAAATGGAAGCTGTACTATTGCCTCTGCTCACAGAGATGTTTTCAAAATAAACTAATAAATGTTTGTTAAGCAGCCAGGCATTGTAGCAGCCTGGAAAACCCATGAGGTGCATGGAAAACCCCATGATGAAATTCTTAATATTGTCTTCAGAGCAGAATATGAATAATGTGCAGCAAATAAGTTTTGGGACTGCACGCTGAACAATAGTGAGTAGCTGTTACGAGAAAATCAGTTAATTATGTACGCACTATTCATTATGTATGTTGAATGAGTTAGAATTTATGTGGAAAAAATAGCATGTAATCATGCAGTTAAAGACAATATCATAATCTGAACAAACAACGGGCCTAATTTAAGGTTATTCAAATATGCTTCATTCTGCTATTTTCTGACTATTGGTGACTTGAAGTATGCAATCTCACTTAAGTGCTTTTAAAGTTTTTTTTCTATGATCACTTGATAAGTTTGAAGGTAGTATGGGTATCGAGAGCAGAACCAGAATTGATGTCTTTGCCAGTTTCAGTTGCATAGATCAGTTTAATCAGCTTTCAAATACTTGACACCATCAAAATTGTTTAGTCTAACAAGCTCATATGAAAGCATTATATCATACAAGCTAAGATGTCATAGAATCATAGAGTGCTTTGGGTTGGAAAGGACCTTTAAAGGTCATCTAGTCCAACCCCTCTGCAGTGAACAGGGGAATCTTTAACTAGATCAAGTTGCTCAGAGCCCCATCCAACCTGACCTGGAATGTTTTCAGGGATGGGGCATTTACCACCTCTCTGGGCAACCTGTCATAGTGTTTTACCACCCTCATCATAAAAAATGTCTTCCTGATATCCAAGTCTAAATCTCCCCGCTTTTAAAACCATTGTCCGTTATCCTGTTGCAACAGGCCCTGCTAAAAAAATCTGTCCCCATCTTTCTTATAGACTCCCTTTAAGTACTGAAAGGCCACAATAAGGTCTCCCCAGAGCCTTCTCCAGGCTGAACAAACCCCAACTCTGTCAGCTTGTCCTCACAGCAGAAGGGTTCCAGCCCTCTCATCATTTTTGTGGCCTCCTCTGGACCCGCTCCAGCAGGTCGGTGTCTGTCTGTGCTGAGGACTCCGGAGCTGGACACAGTACTGCAGGTGGGGTCTCATCAGAGCTGAGTAGGGCAGCAGAATCCCCTCCCTCAACCTACTGGCCAAGCTGCTTTTGATGCAGCCCAGAACACATTTGGGCCTTCTGGGCTAGTAGCGCACATTACCGGCTCAGGTCCATCTTTTCATCCACCAGTATCCCGAAGTCTTTCTCTGCTGGGCTGCTCTCAATCCCTTCATCCCTCAGCCTGTATTGATAGCGAGGATTGCCCCGACTAAAGTGCAGGATCTTGTGCTTCGCCTTGTTGAAGCTCCTGAGGTTCTCACAGGCCTACTTCTCATGCTTGTCCAGGTCCCTCTGGACAGCATCCCATCCCTCAGGAGGGCTGATTTCTGTTTTATATAAACAACTTGCATCTTTGTCTTTCCGTATTGTTTAAGCATGTCTCTGTTTCTCATTTATTTCAGAAAGTTATTATTATGGTGGATTTATTGAAGCATTCTGAAAGATTAGAAATGTAAATGGGAATTGTCATGATCATACCATGTACACATTTGACTTTCAAACAAAAAGGATAAAGTGGCATCATCTAGTCTCTATATGCATTCTTCAAATCCTTTTTTTGGCATGGAGCAGTGTCACTGCTTTCTGAAGTGTTGTCCTGTTAAGTCTCAGAGACAGGAAAAAAATGAATTTCTAGGTAAACTCCCACAGGAAGGANTGAAAACATTTCAAGCCTTGTGAATGCTCATTTTTTTTTTTTTTTTTTTGGAAAGCAATAGTATAGCTTCAGGTAGGAGCTAAAATCTAATTCATAGCTCCAAAACCTCTCTTGTTGCAAAGAAAACTACTTATGGTTTTAGCTACTATTAGGACACAGAAAAATACTAAATGGAGCCAAGCAACTATTTTAAAGTCTTCATAAATGACCTTTAGAATTGTAGAAGAGAAGTAAACTAATGATTTGCTCATGTCTTTCAGTTCAGCTAATCATTGCAAGTATTTTATCCTGTCTTGTTTTGTATCATGAGCAAGATGCCACTCAAATCTGTGTAACTGATTATTAACTATTTTGGCTGGCAATGTCTAAGTTATATGTTATTAACTATTTAAATCTTCCCTAGTATTCTATTTGTGTCTCTATTGATTCAATATTTCTGTACTGAAACTTTCCTAGATCCTTTATAAAGCAACAGAAGTGCTGGATGCGTGATTATGCCAGACTCACATACAGAAGCACTATTCTCTCCCAGTGCTATAAGCTGATATTGCTAGGTTGAAACACAAATATATCATGTGGGTTTTGTAGTTAATTTCTCCTCACTGTTATAATTAAGGCTTTTTAAAGATCACTCTCTCACATGTGTGCCCTTTCTTCTTTGTGTTTGTTTCAGATTGTAGTTCCCAGGCACATTCTTTTATTTATTCCCTAACAGAATCCATTTTACTATTTTCTGTTTACGTTTCTAAGCCATCTTGTGCTTGCAGCTCCTTCTATTTTAATGTTGTCTGCAATACAGAAATGTGATCTCTCTTTCCAGATCATTCATAAAGATGCTTATCTAGCCTGGAACTAGCCACAGGCTTTATGGTAGCCCAGCAGCCACCTGAACTTCTTAGCTGTTTTGCCATGTGTCAATCTCAGCTCAGCCAGACAATGTTCAGCCCTGAAGATCAGTAGTTCTTAGTAAGTGAAGTGGCAGCAGGAATCATTTAGGGAAGAGAAATTCTACTCCGTCCAGCATCCGAGGAACAGAATTGCCAAGCCAGACCCTCACTTAATATTTCATATGTCTTCTGCAAATCTCAAAAACAAAATCATTTTTTCTTGAGTAAATTATGCCATTAGTATCCTCCTCATGTATTTTATTTTCCATTTTAAACTAGACGTAGCAATATTCTTCTCAGCCTACTAATCTGATGGCTCTACCACCTCTGGTATGATGTGTTCTGAGGTCACTTACCCAAATTTGCTATTTACCCTGCAGTTATGCCTGTATCATCCAGATCGGTCTGGCCCACAGGCCACTTTAGCTCTTACAGCAGCTTTCCAGGGAGGTCTCTGGTCCCAGAGCCATAGCTTCAAGAACAAGCAAAATATCACTTTTGTCATGTGAAGTAAAGTGAGGAGAGACTATATCACACCCTTATGTAGAGTTCTCTAGTATTTCATCATTCATTTTTTAATGGGTTCCAGTCAGGCACTGTTGTGTACAATTGTCTCCTTAGGCTTGCTGGAGCTTATCTTTCTGACCTTGAGTTTTCTTTCTGGAACTTCTCTGCCTCATTAATTTTCTTCTGAAATCTAGAAGGATCTCCTCCTTTACCCATTCTTTGTAATTTCCTCGACCTTGTATTATTCATGGCCTCTATCTATCAGGTTTGGAGGCCCCAGCTTTTCTGAATAAGGTAATTTTCAGTTCCCTTTGTGCTGCTGAATTAGTGCCAGCATCTTTAACCACAATTGAGGAAATAATCTTTAGAAGTCCTTACAGTCTGGGTTTGTTTTTCTTAGTCCATTTGGTACAGTAGGTACATCTGCCATGCTGCCAGCACACACAGCCTTTTGTGCCTTATGTGACCTGGAAGGCTATATTTCTTTCTGGCTGAACACAGCCCAGAATCCTCCACTATGTTTTCTTTTCTCTTCAGATAAAAGTTTTAACCATTTTGCTTGCAGACTACTTTCTTTAAAAATTTATAAACATGTCTGAAAAAATAGTACTAACATTGACAATACATGATACATATATACAATATGATGCTACGTATGTCACTAGAGGAAAGTATGAACAAATGCAACGTTTCTGGTGTTGGAACTAAAGAAGGTTCTGCTCCAGGATCACTTCCTGTGGTTTCCACGTTAGATTTTGTTATATAGAAGAGCATCCTTTATTTGACCTTGACAATGTTTCCTTTAGCACAGGAGGTTTGGGTAGAATTTGTTGTAGTGTTTGTGGCTGGATCGGTTTTCACAGTGGTGGTTGTAGTTGAATCGTTAATCAGTTCTATTTTATTGTTTTCACAGAGTGTTCTTGTTTTATTTATGCTTGAATGAACAAGCTGTTTTGCATGGATGTTTCCAAAAATGATGATTAGCTATATGATATTTACATATGTTATACCTAACAACGCTTTCTCCGAGCCTTGACAGTTCCAGCTGCTGCCAGAAAGGGAAAACCTCAAAACTACTTTGGTGTTACTCTTCCATTCCTCCAGAATAACAGAAAATATTATCAGAGCTGCATTGTTTCTTAGTTCCAAGTATGGAATGGCATCTGGAGTTTTTATCTCCAGTGCTGTTAAGTCAGACACAGCTGGCCGTTCTAGAAGAAGCAAAGATTGAAGAAATCCCATGTTAAGCTTTGTATATCAATGCACTCTTGTTAGGAGAATTCTGCAGTTTGCGATTGTCAAAAGCATCCCATAAATTTGTTCCATGAGCTGTTCCATTGGCTACAATAAGACTTTGTGTAAAAACAAATTTGCATTCAGAACGTGGCATGATTAAGATCTTATAACTACGGTATTTTCCTAAGTTTTGATGTGTGTTTTCTATCTTACTTCATACAGATTGGCATCTAATTTGGAATTTCTCTCTTTAAGTTGCAGTTTGTCTGGATTTCATCTATCTTTAGTTTTGGGCTAGAAATACCATTTTAAAAAGATTATGCTGAGGGTTTTTTTTGCAGTACACTTCTATCTGTACTTACAGTTGAAGACATACGGACTTCAAAATCAGCAAGAAAAAACAGATGTTCAAAGGCTCTTTCAGTCTGGGCTAGCCATAAGTGCTAGCATACAAGTATCAGTGGCGTGATTCACAACATGTCGTTGGTCCTTTTAATCCAATTTATGTAAAGGGAAATTATATATGAATTTATATAAACCAAGGGATAAAATTAAGAACAGAGTGTGCAACAGATTGTATTTTAGTGCTACTAAGGTGCATCTGATGACATAAATATTATGCAGTTACTCTTTTATGATGGAATTTATGCTAGTAATTTAATACAAATGCTCAGTAGTAAACATGTGGCTTTCAGAGCACTAATGTGTCTGGTAAATTTCTAGCCTTTACACTTTCGGTGTTATTTCAAGGCTTATCTCTAATCATGGAGATTGAAAATCCCCAAGCCTGTCTACCCACTGAATGCATTACATCACAGAGAAGTTCTGTCCCTCTTGTGTGGAACATATTGGAATTTTAGCCAGCGTTACCTGTGCTACCACCTTACCCTTGATGAAAAGGCAGATTCAAGGAGTAGGACTTCACACGCAATTTATTGGCATTGTTTCACCTCTGCCCGTGTGTAGAGATTTTTATTTCTCCTCACTCCTAGATGGAGGCACCTGAAACCTCAGGTACATTTCTTTGTTTCCTCTGTCTCTGAACTGCTTTTTTACTATGCTTTGGAACCTCAACCCATGGAATATGTTGCTTCTGTACTTCACTTTGTCACTCTGCTTAGATAGCATGGAATTCTTAAATCGTATTTGATTTACAGTGATTTGAGTATAGCAGCCTTTCTAGAGTATGAAAGTTTAATTTCAAGTTTCATGACACATCAGGTAGCCAGGTGCCCCAGCATGACCTGTGCAGTAGGAACGTGTCCAGTACTCTGTGCTTTCTCATAATTGTACAAGTGCAGGGAAGACAGAATCAGGTGCTGTATGTGAAAAATAAAATACTGATTCTCCTCCTCCCGTTTTGGTATATTCTGTAATGCTCAGCTACTTTCTGCATTGCTTCCTTGAGCAAACCATCAGCAAACCACCTAGGCTGCCCGGTGAATCTGTCAGCCCTAATGCGAGTGTGCAGTGCTTGAGATGGAAGCCAATCAGGGAAACTAAATTCTTCAGTATATCTTAGTATGCTTGATATATTTAGCTCACATAATAGGTAGTGTTAGTTAGAAAGTGTTACTTGAGACGCTTTTAAATGCTGTAAGTCCCAAAGATGAAAAACAAATCTAAATATGAATTCTTTTTAATTAACATACCAGGGAGACTTGGTTGGCTTAGTAAATTTGTAGTAGGTTGTACAGCTACTCCTCTATAGATAATAATTCAATTTTGTTTTACCATGATTATAACTGATCACTTGTTACAATTCAATGACTGACTGATAGCCTGAATGATAAGACTATAGAAGACTCTGTAACAAACTATTTAAAATATCCAACTGAGCTGTGGTTTTTAAAATAATTCTGGAACTGTTGAGGACCATGGCTTTGAATCTGATGGTTCAGAATTGTTACAGATTTCTTTAAGTTAATTACATCAAAACTTCAGTTTGAGTTTTCTCCTCTTCATCAGACATTCTTCATTAGAGAATCTATGTGAGAGGTATTCCACATGCCATCAGGAGCTGGAGTCAGCTGTTGAGCTGGAGTCAAGACTTGTAATAAACCTATATGCCTTGTCTGAGTACGGGGTGAGTTATGATGTGGAGAAAACTGCTTAAAGATTTCTTTTAGCTAGTGTTCATAGCTGCGTCATTTTTATGTTCTAGTATCTGTGAAAAGCTTGAACTCATTGTAGCCTTCCCTTTCATAGGGGGTGTTTAACAGGATCCTCTCTACTCTCTGCATAGTTGCTGACCTGAATGAAACTGGCAGCAAACTAAGTTACCTATGAGTTCTCTGCTCTTGTCAGAGGTTCAGAAGTTAGTAACAGGCAGCCAGTGGCAGACACAATTGGAAAGACCTTGACTATGTTTGGTTGCCCTAGGAAACCAGCTAAAAATGAAACCAAACAAAGCAACTCCAGCTCCTGCCAAAAACAGACTCTCAAACCTCCTATATCAAAGCCAGAGAGAAAGTCTGAAACCTGCATAAAAATTAAATTAGAAAAAATGGTACAAGTCAGAGTAGAATTTTCTGAACTATTGTGAATACGTGATACATTTCCTATCACAGTTAAAAAGCACAAATGGGTGTGTAACAGAGCCAAATCCTACTCCTTGCAAGAGATCTGTGTGAAAAACACACAGCAATTACCAGTGTGCTGAAGTAAAGAAATGCTCATTCATGCTGCAGGATATCCAGTGAGTTACAAAAGCCCACGCGTGCTTAGTACTCTACTTTCTCAAGAAAAATGCTTAGTAAAATTGTGTTCCTCAGCCTTGATTTTTCTCCGCTGCTCTTCAAGTGATGGGCTTTGCCTTTCTCTCTGGGCTTCCCTTTGCTTGACATAAAAGTAGGTCTTAAATGAAAATCCTTTTACAATGAAGGCAGTTGCAGTTTTCAGACAAGCTGGCAGGTCAAATGAAAGCTTATGCTTCTACTTGCTAGATTTGAACTCGCATGGCTTAACTTGAAGTAGAGAATGCATTTTTGGTTTTGATTAAGACACGGCTGCAATAAATGGCACAAATTGGTGCCAGCCAAGTAAGAATGAGGTAAATAAGTATGAATGTGAGGTTCACAGTAATAAACCAAAATGAAAGTGTTTCTTTCTCTCTTTTGTTGAATGACGTGTGAAAACACAAATCATGAAAGACCTCTCTAACATACAGTTAATATTAAAAGTAGTAGAAGACTAAGAGCAATGCTTTGCCATCGGTTACACTGTGTTCGATGAAGGGCATTGGAGCAATTAGGCCAGTGACCCAGAGCTGGGTAACATGGATTGGAATCTGGCCCCAAGCAATGTGTCCAGGGTCATGCAGTCAGTGCCTTAACCTATGAGATTTGTTTTCTTCCATTGTTAGTCTTGAAGACATAGGCAGTTCCATGGTATCAGAGGCAGTTCTACTTGTTTATTCATCAGAGGATAAAAACCTCATGCCATGAGAAGCCCTAGATCCTTTCCTGCTCCAGAATCTGCCCCTTTAGTAACCAACGCAGTGGGTGTTTGCTGAAAAATGTCACTCCCTGTTTTCTATCAATCAAACGTACTGAGTTAGCATCCTTCCAAAACTGCACTGCAAAATGAGTCTGAGTGCAGTCTGAAGCACGGTCGGTATTTCATAAGGATACATAGATAGCTGGCAATGCAGGTGAGATGGGCAGTGGGATCGAGCACACCTTCAGCAAGTTTACCGACGACACCAAGCTGTGTGGTGTGGTCGACACGCTGGAGGGAAGCGATGCCATCCAGAGGGACCTGGACAGGCTGCAGAGGTGCGCCCATGCCAACCTCATGAAGTTCAACAAGGCCAGGTGCAAGGTCCCACATCCAGGCTGGAGCAATCCCAAGCACAAATACAGGCTAGGTGATGAGTGGATGGAGAGCAGCCCTGCAGAGAAGGACTTGGGGATGCTGGTTGATGAAGTGCTGAACATGAACTGGCAATGGGCGCTGGCAGCCCAAAAAGCCAACCCTGTCTTGGGCTGCCTCAAAAAGTGTGGCCAGCAGGTCAAGGGCAGTGATTCTGCCCCTGTACTCTGCTCCAGTGAGACCCCACCTGGAGTACTGCTTCCAGCTCTGGAGACCCCAACACAAGAAGGACACGGATCAGTTGGGGAGGTTCCAAAGGAGACCACAAAGATGATCAGAGGGCTGGAGCACCTCTTCTATGAGGAGAGGCTGAGGAGGTTGGATCTGTTCAGCCTGGAGAAGAGAAGGCTCTGGGGAGACGTTATTGTGGCCTTCCAGTACCTGAAGGGTGCCTACAGGAAAGCTGGGGAGGCACTTTTTATAAGGGCGTTTGGGGACAGGACAAGGGACAATGGTTTTAAACTAGAGCAGGGTAGATTTAGATTAGACATTAGGAAGAAGTTCTTTACTGTGAGGGTGGTGAGACACTGGAAGAGGTTGCCCAGAGAAGTTGTGGATACCTGATCCCTGGAAGTATTTGAGACCAAGCTGGATGAGGCTCTGAGCAGCCTGGTCTAGTAGGAGGTGTCTCTGCCTATGGCAGGGGGGTGGAACTAGATGATCTTTAAGATCCCTTCCAACCCAAGCCATTCTGTGATTCGTGCTATATCAATAAAGTACATGTGACAAATTGTTCTGCTTTTACAGTAGTGCTTCTGATGTAGTTACTTGCTTTCAAAAGATAAAATTCCATATAACTGAAGGTGTGTATTATACACAAATTTTAGTATAGATAAATGGCTGTAAAGTTAATTTTAATTTTTAAATGACATTTAGTTTAAGCTAGAAGATAGTTTAGAGTCTTTTATGTCCCTAAGTACCTCCTTTCCCTTTCAGAGGCTGAGAAATACTCATTTTAATTAAAATTTGTTTTAAAAATGCATCTTATAATCAACACATGCTGTGGAGGGCCACTTACCACCCATGTACCGTAAGCTTGCTGTGCTGCACAAAATGGGAACATTACTTTAATTAGTAGTAAATACTGTGGTGGCTTAGTGTTTGCACTATAATGTCTTGAATGATTTCAAGAAGGTAGAATTGCTCTAGACTAGTTTTGATAGTCAGAGGCATGGAAAACAGCAGTGTGCCAGTAGGAACTGAGGTGCAGCTTTGCCACACTTCAATTCTCATTCCATAGAAGATTGCAGAGAAGCTTGTTAAGCCTCAACATGACAAGGAACAGTAAAAAAAAATATACCCACATCTTTAGTATAAGCCGCCTAAGAGAACTTTAATTGGAACAGTATATTGGTATAAATATTTTTCCGTATGTGAGTCACTCAGCAGTCAGGATGAGGAGCAGGATGCTGATGATTGATGGTGTTATTTGCACTCAGTTTCAGCTTATCTGGCCAAATCAGTTTATTTGGTTGTGATATTCATGGGTCATAAAAGGAGAGGCCACCACTTCTCAGCTCTCTACCACAAATATGTGATCAGTCCCGAGAGTATGGTAGGATCAATAGATCTGCATACTTTAGATAAGGGGAAGAGTAGGAATGGTGGATGTCAATTTAATCTTCTCGGTAAGGTGGTATTTTAGTGTCTTACAGTTTTCCTGTCCTTAGTGAAGAAATTTATATCTGCATGATTATTCACAACCTTCCAGTTGCATATTTTTATCCGATAATGAAATTCCTCTTTTTCATAATTTCCCCATATACTTTTTACAACAGTGAAAATTAAATTTTGTGTGCATATGTGTGTGTTTAGCTTAGTGTTTTACTGAGTTAACCCTCTGCAAGTTACGTGTAATAAAAATGAGAAAACGAAAGAGGGATAACTGGATAATAGTGGCTTAGCCTTGTGGAACACCAAGTACTATATAGGAGCATAGAGGCATCCAGTTTTTATAAAAATTGTCTTTCAAAAGATATACAAAATGAATAAGGGAAACTCTAAAAGGGTGTAATTATATTAATGGCCACTTGCATCTATTTCCACTTTCCTACTCAATGCAGCAGAAAGTCTAGGTTTCTGGCTACTATTGAGATTCTGAAAATGTGGTTTAATTTTGAATGAGTAAATCATAACTATTAAATACCTCCAAGACATCAGGATACCCTATAAGAATTTACTCTCAGTGAAAGAATATGGTCAGCCTTGCTATATTGGCCATTGATCAGATTTTCAGTCAGGTTTTGTCTTTTGCTCTGGGTTTGTGAAACTCGTGTGCCTGCACAATTGACTTTCATAGATATGAATTGTTAGATATTTGCAGTCAAGTTTTCAGAAGCTCTCAAGTAACTCACCTTAAATCCCACTGATTTCAGGAGGACTCTTCTAAATCATTTAGGTACTTCTGAAGATGTTGCCATATGCATCAATGACAACTTCCTTCCTTCAGGTCATAGAGGAACCAATGAGAAGAAATGCTATGCTGGACCTTGTTCTCACCAACAAGGAGGGGCCGGTGGATAATGTGAATCACAGAATCACAGAATCTTAGGGGCCGGAAGGGACTTCGGAAGATCATTGAGTCCAACCCCCCTGCCAGAGCAGGACCCTAGACTAGAAGCTCAAGGGCAGTCTTGACTACAGTAACGAGGAAATGATGGAATTCAAGATCCTCAGTGCATGAAGGAGAGAGTGCAGCAAGTTCACCACCCTGGACTTCAGGAGAGCAGACTTTGACCTCTTCAGGGATCTGCTTGGTAGAGTATCATGGGATGAAGCCCTGAAGGGGAAGGGGGCCCAAGAAAGCTGGTCAGTATTCAAGGACCACTTTCTCCAAGCCCAGGAGCGATGTATCCCACAAAAGAGGAAGGCAGGCAAGAAGGCCAAGAGGCCTGCGTGGATGAGCAACAAACTCCTGGACACACTTAAAGGCAAAAAGAGAATCTACAGAGAGTGGAAGCAAGGACAGGTAGACTGGAAGGACTACAAAGGAGTTGTCTGAGCAGCCAGGGATCAGGTTAGTAAAGCTAAAGCACAGATGGAATTAAATCTGGCCAGGGACATCAAGGGCAACAAGAAAAACTTGTATAGATATGTCAGAGATAAAAGGAAGGCTAGAGAAGACATGGGCCCTCTCCAGAAGGAAGGATAAGACCTGTTTATGAGGGATATAGAGAAGGCTGAGGTACTCAATGATTTCTTTGCCTCAGTCTTCACTGGCCAAGGCTCCAGCTGCACCGCTCAAAGGCAGGGACTGGGAGAACGAAGATCTGCCCACTGAAAGAGAAGACAAAATTTGAGACCATCTAATGAACCTGAAGGTGCACAAGTCTATGCGACCAGAAGAGATCCATCCACGGGTCCTGAGGGAACTGGCAGATGAAGTTAAAAAAACACTCTCTACCATATTGAATAGTCAAGGAGATCTGGTGAATCTCTCACTGACTGGAAAAGGGACTTGAAAAACCCCCGTTTTCCAAGGGAGATAAAGACGACCTGGGAAACTAAAGGCCAGTCAGTCTCACCTCAGTGCCTGGCAAGATAATGGAGCAGATCCTCCTGAAGATTCTGCTAGGGCACATGGAAAGTGAGGAGGTGGTTGATAGCAACCAGCATGGCTTCACCAAGCGCAAATCCTACCTGATCAACTCAGTGGCTTTTTATGATGGAGTCACTTCATCGATGGATAAGGGAAGAGCTACTGATGTCATCTTCCTGGACCTGTGCAAAGCATTCAACACTGTCCCACATGACATCCTGGTCTCTAAACTGGAAGGACGCGGATTTGATGGATGGACCACTCAGTGGATAAGGAATTGGCTTGATGGCCACTCTCAAAGAGTTGTGGCCAATGAGTCTGTGTCCAAAACACACACACCTATGACAAATGGAGTTCCTCAGGGATTGGTACTGGGACCAGTGCTGTTTAACATCTTTGTCGGCGACATGGGCAGTGGGATCAAGTGCACCCTCAGCAAGTTTGCCAACAACACCAAGCTGTGTGGTGCAGTCAACACACTGGAGGGAAGGGATGCCATCCAGAGGGACCTGGACAGGCTGGAGAGGTGGGCCCATGCCGACCTCATAAAGATCAACAAGACCAAGTGCAAGGTCCTGCACCTGAGTTGGGGAAATCCCAAGCACAAATACAGGCTGGGCATTTGTATTTAAGACCAAGCTGGATGAGGCTCTGAGCAGCCTGGTCTACTGGGAGTTGTCTCTGCCTATGGCAGGGGGGGTTGAACTAGATGATTTTTAAGGTCTCTTCCAACTCAAGCCAGTCTATGATTCCGTGAAAAGTTACATTTTTGCTTCAAGAAAGGATGAGTCAACAATCAAAGTAAGAGTTGGCACTGAATTGGAACAATTGCCTGATAACAACAGAGAACAGCTCACAGTGATATATCTGACTTTTCTTTATGAGAATAACAAAAGAGGAAACAAATAGTTTTAGAAGTAGTTCAATGATGAAATTGATTGCATTGTTTATTTTTAATTAAAATTAATTAAATTACAGTTATTAAATAATGTAGATATAGGTGTAGTTGGCAAGACATCAATTCATCCACAGTCGAGATTAAATGTTCTGGAGATGTTTGGTCCTATTAGTGCTTTCAGAAAAATATTGTGGGGGTAAGTGAAAAACTCTGAAAGTATTTGACACAGAAATTCAGACAATTATTCTTCAAAAGCTTATCCCTTTTGTAGTATCAATCTAGAGGATATTTGCATCAGTGAGATGTAGATTTCTGTGCTATAGGAATCCAGAAATCGTCTGCAATGTAATACTTATTTTTTGTCCCCATGTTCTTTTTCTTATTTCTCTCTGGCAGGAATCTTGCAAATTGTCAGAGGCTGCTGTTGCATCAGGAGAATCATGAGAATTGATAAATGTTATTTAAGAAATAATTACAGAGGGTAACTGCAACTTGCTCTTAAGTTCTTCAACCTCCCTTTCTAGTCTCTGAAAAGAATCAGAGTCCTCCAGGGTAAAGTTAAATGTGGCTAACTGTGAGTACTCAGATTATCCAATTCAGGAAACTGCCCTTCTTCACTGAATGGAAAGTTAGCCTGAGGAGACTCACCATCCAAGGGGGATGTTGGTCTTTGTTCATGCTTTTTCTTTCTTAGCGTAGGAAGAGTATTAGTTATTTCCACAGTAATACATCCTATCAGTATTGCACATGAACATCATTGCAAGTCGTGTGTATAAAATCTTTTGGACAGTAGGCTTTGCTTTTGAATTAGAGGATGCATCTTTTGTATACAATTTATTCCAGGAGGAATTCCAGACATCTGTGGTCTTATTACAGGAGTCAATCTCATTCCTGCTTTTTCCTTGTTATACTACTGACATTTTTAGGAAGTGAAGAAATGTTTGGGGTTTATTATCTTTAACTTTGAAGGAGTACATATGACCTAGCAAATCCACTCTGGATTTGTATCTAAACCAAAATCTATATTCCACAGAAATGTTATAATGGAGCTATTTGATTTCTGCTTACTAATTATAGTGACACTCTCTGTACAGATACACTTAATTTCCTATTCAACCTGATACTGCATTCAGTGTCCACTGAGAGAATGCTTGAACTGTAAACCGAAGTCTTACAGTTCTGATGACATAGCAGTATTCCAAAACATACCGGTGTAACTCTTTATTTGCCAGCGCTAGCTGTCAGGTTTGCAACACTTGCATTGTGTATTCTCGTTGGTCTTAGTGGAAAAACATACATGTTTGAGGGAACTAAGCCCCTGAAGTCCCCTTTGCACAAGATCTCAAAATATGTGATAGTCAAGTGTTTTTGCTAAGGGCAAATGAGCGTCTCAGTTGAGTTAGTTAGTATCCAAGCAATTGTGTATTGTCCTTCATTTGCTGTTAGTACACCTCCTGTCAGGTAGCAACTGAGTCTTTGAGCTATCTTCATAAAGCAAAAAGCTGCTGGCAGAGCAAGGTTTCAGTCCTGTAGTTGACAGCAGGCAGTGAGAAACGAGGCTTGGGAGAGAGCAGAGCACTGCTCAGTGGGAACTAAGAGCCTGAACATTTTTTGCTGTCATTGGGCAGGATTGAGATATTGGGCTGCTCCTGAGTTGAATCATGGGACCAATTGTAGAGTACATTTTTTCTCCATATGAAGTGGAGGAAGAATTGAGTCCTTTTTGTGAGAGGCTGAGAGAAATTATTTAATACAGAAAATCTGCAGATTGCTTAGTGCTTTATGAAATTTTGGGGTACTCCCTCTGCTAAGAAGATGGCTGTAGTAAAGGCAAAATTGTGCTCAGAGTCTAGTTGTGTTCCCTTTGTTTTGCAGTGGGGAGTATTTCTGCTGAAGTCGATGTAGATTAGTAGGAAACAGCTAAATTAAGGCTTGAGTTGAAACCAGGTAACAAGAGAATCTGAATGTATATGAATACTTTAAAAACACTCAGGAAATATAGATATACACATTATAGTTATACATAAGTAATGTTTTATTTTCAAAACAATTAAATTTTTGGACAGAGTGCACATTATCTTACTAGAAAATGCATAACAGTAGTATCGGACATGGGGAGGAAATGAGGAGAAGATTGAGAGGGGTTTATCCCTCTAACAGGATTTACAGAGCCAGGCATTCTCTCTTTATCTAATGTAGGAATTGGTTTTACAAGAATACTTATTTAGAAAATATTCTTACACATGCTTATATAAATATAAAAAATCTGTGTTGGGAGTTAGTCTACCACAACTCTGGGGAAGTGGAGAAACATTTAAGGAGTCTGAGGCTATTCACTCATTTTTTTTTGTGCGTGAAAAGACATATGAATAAAGCATAAATGTGTGGCTATGGATAGAAAGTTGAAGTTTGAAATAGAATAGCTATCCTGGAGAAGTGCCACTTACATGACTTAACAAATAACAGCCTTGTTTTGATAATTTTATAAATGTTGTCGTATTTGTACTTCCTCTGTGTGATTTCATTGTCCCTCTTAAACAAGGTGTTGCAGTGCACATTGAAATTCTTGATATTCAGGTTAATTATTTGCTGGTAAGTACATGCTATCCTAGTCTTGTGGAACAGTTTTCTATAGCTAGAAGTTGGACAGAAACCCATTCGTTCCAGAGCTCAGTAGAAAAATAATGATATTGTATTTTTGCTTAGTTTAATGTGAAGTATGTAGCGAATATGTAATTTCCTGGCACTTTCCTGTCATTTTTGATAGTAATACAGATAAGGAGAATTCTCTCTCCTATTGAATTTTTGAAGAAATAAAATACATCCACAGCAAGTTGGATAATTAAATCTGAATTATAACACTCAAATATTGTCAGTATATGTCAGTCTTCTAGAACTACAGACATAATATTTTACCTTTCTAGAGCTGATATATAATCAGTTGAATTATCAAGACAAGGAAAGTTAGAAATTTTTCCATTTCAGAAGATGTAAAGATGTCTGCATTCTTTTTGTGGGAGTTACTGTTTCTAAATGAGTTGTTTTCAGTTGTTAGTATATAGAAAGAAGATTTCTTATATGATGGTATCTAGGTGCTCTTTATGAAGTTGGTCCCCTCTCATCAAATATTTCTATTTCAGAAGGCCATAGCTAATGTCTCTCATGGTATTGAAAATTTTAACTTGATAAAAACACTTTATGCTTTTCCCAACGGTTATATTTTAAGATCCAAAAAAGATGACTATTTAAAAAATAATGTGATTTGTATTACAAGATTTTGCTTGGCTTTTGGTGTGCTTATTATATGTGCTGTTCATATCTGTGTATAGCATAAACCTGATATTTCAGGGTCTCAAAAATTGCTTCACCTTATAGTTTGTTCCTCTGTGCCTCTCATCCTCATCTACAAACCATTTGATTTTCAGATACCTTCCCAGAATGTGCTAAGGATCTAGCTTTAGCTTTTATTTTTGTGTTATGTGAGTACAGTCTCACCTTGATTGTTTTCTGATTCACAAACCTTAGTCACTTCTCCCTTATCAAATTCCTACGTTTTCATGGAGCTGACACTTCACAAAAGTAACTGCAGGGGTTAATGTCTTGTGTGCCTTTCTAAAGACGGTACAGTGCAGCACCTTCTGCATGGCAGCAGCCCAGATAAACCCCGAACTATGTGAACCAAGTGAGGGAAATTACATCAGTGTAGGAGAATATGGTGCTGACATAGAAGTGGCATAATGACTATTCCACCAGCTTTCCTCCCAGTTGCTGGTTGTGGGATGTCACCAGGGCTTCCTTGTACTTTTGGCATTCCCAGTTAGTTCAGTAGCTTCCAGGTGTCTTGGCTGCCATAAAAAAATTGCAACAACTTAGAGGCTGCTTTGAGTTGCTTTAGCACAAACAGCCACAGTTTGGCTGAATGGAACATTTATCACTGAATCTAGACTTTTTTTTTTTTTTGTAGCAAACTTTCCATCCTTAGAAGTGGAGGGTCTTCAGGAGCTTGGCGTGTTACATTGGCTTAGTTTTCTTTATAGCCTGTATAGTCCCCCTAAAATACGTGTTTTGTACCACCTGATCTTCCATCATCTTTTTTTTTTTTTTTTTCCCCATCACAAAGCCATTTTTCTTCATATAAATGTCAAAAGATCTCATTTTTGAGAGTCCTGAACTGTTTTCTTCTTTATTACTGCTAGAGGTAAATTCAGAGAGCAGACAGTCTTCAGATAGAATTTTAACAGTACCTGTTTCTTACTTTGCTGATCATCTATCGAGTTTCAATGGAGCCTTACATAACTGTCTTGATTTGAAGTAGTGACTTTTCCGTATTTTCAATTAATCTCTTTGGGAATTATTAGATTCCATGACTTCTAACACTCTAAATAACATACATGTGTTCTGGAAAATTAAACTGAGGTTTTGAATAGATTTTTCTTGCAAATCATTGTGAAATCGAGGTTTAAGAAACTGCTGTCCTCGAGTACTTAGCTGTCACCTTTACAGCTGAGAATATGGTACCTAGACCAGTGAGCTTCTGGGATGTTTCAGTGTCATTTACAGCTGGAAAAGGCAGAGTAGTAACTGGAAATAGCCATCATTAACAAGCATTCTACGGGTTGTGTTGTGTTCTAAGTCTAGACCATATTCAATGCAAAGAGATTCATCGTCAGACAAAGAAACTTCTTGATAGCAACTATTTCAGATGCAAGGACAAGCAGGAGATTTACAAAGTACAAACTGACAGTCCAAAATGCCTTAATGTTTTTTTTTACGAATCCTTTGAAAACATCTTTTCAAAGATGCATGGCAATGATGTTGGTGGCTTAGGAGAGGCATAATAGTGATTTTCGAATGTCTGCTGCAAAACCATGAGAAGTCCATGTTTCCCACAACATAACTCTAAAGACACTGAAGATTTATCACTGAGTATAAAGAAACTTAAAACCACATGATTTATCTTTGTCTGTACAACTGGAGATTTTCCAGTGTGATGCCAAAAAAGGCAAATCTATTTATACATGTTGAGAGGGATTCATAATGGGTTTAAATGAAAATGTAAGTTATGCTTCATTAAGTTGGTGTAGTTTGCATCTTGAGGGACAGGAGGACAAAGCCTTAGCAGGAAACACAGTCAACACGAGATTTTAAAGCAATGAAAGCAAAAGCCATTTTATCACTTTCTGCTCTTTTCTGTTGCTTGTTCTCCTGGCATGTTTGGGCTTTGTGATATAAAGCACATTAACATCACTTAAGGAATATGTAGCTTTCCACCTCTACTTAGGACAGCTCTGAATTTGGTTTAGTGATGGTTCAAACTGACATCGCCTTTATTCCAAATTTTGGCTAGATATTTTTATTTTTTCCATATGCAAAATGAATGGACAAACACCTGAATTGGTTGAATATCAGCTCTGTGAAGGGGAAATCACAATCTGAAACACCACCTTATATTACTTTCATGGTCATTCCCCCTAGTATCCATGTCTAAATTGCAGATAAATAGTAATATTTTGCAGCTATATTTTGTCATCCATGATTACTGAAGGGATATTTCACTTGGCCCTGTCTTTTATTTTTTTCCAGATTTAGTGGACATCACAGCAGTTGAATAAATATTGTGCAAGTTTACTTTACACTGAGTACAAGCAATCATACTCATTCTTGCTGTAATATTTGTAGTTTTTTCCCTGTTTATGGATGGTTATTATGTCATTGGTTTTGGTCATTTGCAGGTTCTGTCTTCTGTGAATTTGTTTCTTGACTGCTGGATAATTTTTCATGCTTGCAGAATGCAGCAAGCTCCATAGTTAATGCTGTGAAAGGTGGCGTATTAGTGTTATGGATGGAGTTACAGGAAGGAGGGTGTGATTTGATTGCTGAATACAAATCGCATGAGTTCTGAATACTTAGGAGTTCTACTGCAGCGTGTCTCCTATACAACCTTTGAGAATGATCCCATCTTTCTAATGCTTCCAAATGATGAATTAAATCCAAGCTACGGGAAATATAGATATATGTATGGGGATTCTTATATATTCATTAAGTGTAAATCATACTACTTTAGTTACTTGTTTCCACTGTTAATGCTTAACAGCAGGAATGTATTTGCTAATGTAATACCAAAGTCTAACTCTTATAAGCAAGGTCACAGGATCCGAGAAGTATATTACTTGACTGGTCTAGTTCCTCTTTTGTGAGCTGTAAATAATGCTTAGTGGGTGGATTGCAGATTAGCCCTTTCAGGATTTCTTTTGAGGATAATATAAACAGTTTGCTTGTGAAATGAAAAATCAGTAGGCACATACTCCCTTGGCCTGCTGTGAAGTTCTGAATTTTTAGAACTAATAAAAAAAAATCATGTATTCTAAAATTATAAAAATTCAGCGATTGTGAGTGCTCAGTAACTACCAATCAGAGGTTGTGTTAAGGTTCTTTTCCACCCTCCTTCCACTGCTGCAGATGTAATGGTTCAGCTTGTTTTGAGTGACAAGGCAAATTTTAAAAAGCCGTCCTTTTCCCGATCTTTACAGTGTGGACTTACCAGTTTCCAAGACTTATCATTTGTCTCCAGTAGTGATAGATGAAAACCATGAATGTTCAATGGGAATTTTCTACCTTTTTTTTTTTTTCCCACATTCAGAGATAATTTATGTAAGTAGAAGATATAATGAGGATACTAAATTAAGTGTGTCTATGTGTATATAAATAAAATTGGTTTGTTACCCGTTTGCCAGCATTTTGGCTCAGTTGCATCAGTGAGTATCATAACTGCTTTAAAATTGATTAGACAATTTAACTTGAAATTTAACTCTGGTTGTGGCAGAGAGAGATAAGCCTGTGAATAGGAGCATAAAACATTAATCTGTAGTTCTCCAGCTGATCTCACTAAAGCTGGCATGTTGTATTTATTCTTTGGCTTTGAAGAAATTTAAAGTCTTATGCTTCCAGTGTGACCTATGCACGCAAGTGGCCTTTGACTTCAAGTCGAGAATCACTGAGTCCTTTTGTTTGTTCTAAAAGTGAACTGATTTATTTTTGTTAAAACAGGTGTTTCTGCAGCACACAGGGGTAATATGCCTTGGGTTCTTTTTGACAGAGCAGACCAGGTTTGTTTGACTACTTTCTTTTGTAGAAGTTTCTACCTAAAAGAGACCTGAAAGCAGTGTTTCTATCCAGTCCTGCAGTGGCTTCCAGTGTTGAAGTAATATATGCAAAATGAAGTAGCCATTTTAATTGGAAGCTAATCTATTCGATTTTGATATGAAGCTATTCAGAGCAACCTTTCCTATGCTACTTTCATTTTCAGTGTTTGTCTGTATTGTGATGGTTCATCAAAGAAAGCTCAATTCAGCCTCAGTGAGGTGGCAAAGTAGCTAGCATGAAAGCAGCCAGTTCTAAGGCCTTCTCCACCTATTTTCACGTCTACAACAGTAGCAACTTCCTTTCAGCTGGAGTTTTGGAGTGCTTTAGGGCAACTGTATCCTGGTTTTGAGTAAGTTCAGCTGCTATTTCTGCTTTTAGTAAACATTCTATTTCCTGATGCTCATCTGTTCTTTAAATTTATCCCGGTATAAAGAAGTGGTGGCTTGAAGTGGGTACGCTTTCCAGTATGAGAACTGTTTCAAAATATTCACCAAAGCACAAGAGGAAAAAAAGGCAAGGGTCAAATGTCTCAGTGCTAGAGTGTCTACTGTGTAGGCAAAGCTGGTCACCTGCATGTTTGGTTCCTAGAATCAGTCAGATGTAATGCAATAGCATGCTTTCCATGCTCTGTCCCTTTTTCCCTTGTTCCCTTGCAGTGGTACCTGATTGCTATTCAAAAGTCACCACTTACCAATACTCACTGAATCATCCTCCTCCTTAGTAGTACTATATATTATTATCAGGTTCCTGTTACTGCCTGTCAACTCAATGGATTTTGACATTCAGGACTACACAAATATGTATCAAAATATAAGTATGCATTGCAAATATCACAGATACTTCATAGTCTGAGTAGAAGGGAAACTGGAATATTGCTTGCTGATGATGACTGTGAGGTATTTTACTTTATTTCATATTCTGTTCACATTCTGTTTGTATTTCAAAAGCTGTAAAATTATTTTTTCCACTTTCCAAGAACGTTAAATATTTCAGAAAAGTGTTTATTTTGGATTTTGTTCCATCACAAAAAAAAAAAGGATAGCTTAGCACTTGGTAATGCAAGTGTTTTATTTTTCTCAGACTTATATTAAAATACTGCTAAAAATTACCTGGAGGTTTGCTGCTAGACATTTGCTTAAACTGTTTATTCACTTCTAAAGCAAAGAAATTAAAAGGATCAGGAGTGCAAACATCTAAAGATGTATGCCAGACATTACTTCTGAGAATTGTACAGAAAAAATACTCATTTACAGAAGCACTGTTCCTCTCTGACTGTCACCAGCATGCTCCAAAGTCTTTTCTCATCTTTGTTACTTTTTGTCAATGGTCATTACTGCTTTGAACATGTTTCTTGAAACTTAAAACTACCTTAGCTGTTTGTGACATGGCTAAGGCCCATAGGTATGGAGTATTGAAGCCCACTTTTGAGGGAAAGAAGTTAGGATTAACATATTGTGGGTATATATGGTATGGAATTCCTGACTGCATATCTACTCAGGTCTTTATTCAGACACTCAGTGTGCTGGGATCTGAGTCCGACCAGCAGCATCACTCCGTTTTCTGCTTAAAGACAGAGCCTCGCTCCTGGAAGGACTGATCGTATGTAGCCTTTTCTGTGTACCTGGTAGAGCTTTCAGTCATTTTTCAAATACAGAATGCTTACAAAAGAAAGCAATGCCATTTTCTCCCCGCTGGCTTTCTGAAATCTCACGTTGGGAAAAGCACTTACCATGTATTTCATACGAACAAAAAGCTTTGCATAATGACTGGTATTTCTGAGTCTATTGCAGCCGCTGCAGCTGTTGAAAATGTCATTGTGGATGGCACAAATAGGGTAGGATTTTGAGCAAGACCGTGCACCATCTGACTTTGATATTAGTTGAGAAGGGGAAAAAAAATAAAAAGAAGCAATAAGATGTTTGAAGAATAAAGTTTTTGGATGTGAATACATAGAATGGAACAAAAATAGGAAAGTGTTATTGTTGTTTCTCAAAATCATCAGTAAAACTTATTTATTCAGAATACTAGCTGGAAATCTCTGGATTTCACAGACACTGTGATGGAATGTAACATATGCATGAGGAGAATTTTCACCAATCAGGTCAAGCTTAATATTTCCTTCTTTGGGGTGTCAATAGAATTTTTGACAGCATATGTTGAGAGATTTAAATGTCTCTAATGTTTTTCAAGTCAAATTTTTATTATTATTACTGACTAGACTCACCTTCTGTGTCTAGTTTGTTATCAATTATGATGGAAGTATGAATATTATCTTTTCTATAATTAGATGTGACTAAAAGTAATTCTGACAACGTATTGCCTCACATCTCTGTATGAGCTGCCCATCTTTCTTACCAGGGCAGAATTTGGGAGCTTTCCTCTCTTTCTTACACAGACATTAGCCTTGTTTTTCTCCATTTTTAAATTTGATTTCTTATGTATGTTTGATTTTTATTTTTTTTATACAGTTTCTTTACTCCTTCTCTTGCATAATCTTCTTTATTTTTTCCTTTTAACCCACTCATTTTTTCTCATCTTTCTGCTTTTTTTTGTTTGTTTGCTTTTGACTTGTGTCTTATGGAGTGCAAGATCACTTAATGTTTCTGCTACAAGGTTGCCTTGGGAACTAAGGGAAGAGCTAATTTTAGAACCTGTGATGCATTTTGGGGTCAATGGTCATTTGTTCATCTACCATATGAACTTAGAGAAATTAGAAGAAACTTCTCAAGAAAAGTGCAGGGTCTCAACTGGGCAAATAGAATAGAGAGAATAAAGACCAGAAAACTAAACTGATGTGCATGTCCCTTTTATTGTGGCTCAACAAAATGATCACTGTTAATTGTTTCATTGCAAAGGAGACATATAGATGTGTACACATACACGTAGATACATACACCATTTATAAACCTTGAAAAGATTGATTATACTTTGTGCTTGAAAAACAGGTTTAGGATTAATATGGTTTCTATTTGTATTTATTTCAGTGACAGGTATGGATAGATTATGTTAACTGTGGACGTTGCTGGACATTGCTGGCACAGAGCCACAAAGGTGATTAAGGGAGTGGAGCATCTGCCTTATGAGGAAAGGCTGAGGGAGCTGGGTCTCTTTAGCTTGGAGAAGAGGAGACTGAGGGGGGACCTCATTAATGTTTATAAATATGTAAAGGGCGAGTGTCAGGAGGATGGAGCCAGGCTCTTCTCGGTGGCACCCAATGACAGGACAAGGGGCAATGGGTGCAAACTAGGGCACAGGAGGTTCCAGGTAAACGTAAGGAAGAACTTTTTCACAGTGAAGGTGACAGAGCACTGGAACAGGCTGCCCAGGGGGGCTGTGGAGTCTCCTTCTCTGGAGACATTCAAAACGTGTCTGGACGCATTCCTGTGTGACCTAACCTAGGTTCCTGCACCGGCAGGGGAGTTGAACCAGATGATCCTTTGAGGTCCCTTCCAACCCCTAACATTCTCTGATTCTGTGATCTTAACCAAACATTGTACCACCGGATAGCTTCAGATGTTTCTTATTCTCAAACTGCAACTGCACACAGCTGGGATTCTGGCTGGTCCATGTAGCCTGCTTACATGTTATTAGTGCTTATTCACATGAGGAATGTCATCCCTTTCCAATATTTCCCATCACTAACATCGGCACTTGCATAATTGGACCTCATTGTTGCTTCTGAGTACCAACTATGAGACTTTGTGAAAGGCTGTTCAGAGATATGATAGTAGTGGAGCACAGAAAAAAAAGGTATCTAATAGGTCTTTAACTGAACGAAACATGCTTATTTTTTCTGCAGGGAATAAATCACAAGATAGTGGGATTGCAGAGATGGAAGAGCTTCCAGTCCCACACAACATCAAAATAAGTAACATCACATGTGATTCCTTCAAGATTTCTTGGGACATGGATTCTAAATCCAAGGACCGCATTACTCATTACTTCATCGATCTCAACAAGAAAGAAAACAAGAATTCCAACAAATTTAAACACAAGGTAATTTTAATCTAAAAATCAAAGTGGAAATACTGGATTTTAAATAGATGAATCTCAGCATTTTGTTAACCTTTCAAAGCTAGACCATGGGAAACAGGTATTGGACATCCAGCAAAGGCAACTTTTGATTAATCTGGTCAACTGTTTCTTTTTACTCAGAAAACCTCCTTCTCTAGCCTACGTGTGTGTACACAGGAATACATTTGTTTCATAGAGAACTGAACATTACCTCTTCTGTCTCATTTGAAAACAGTTTTGGAATCTGTACAGTGTATTGCAAGACAAACAGTTTTATTCCTGACTAATTCTTAACCATTATTTAAACAATTTATATGTTCTGTGCATGTCCTTGTCAGTGGCAGACTCATGAGACGTGTCATTTCAACAGAAGAGTCACAAATTCTAATGCACTTCTAGGAAGGCTTCCAGCAATTTTAGTTTTCAGCATTCAGCCACGTGACCTGAATATTCATCTGGACTCTTTCCTCAAGCCACTGGTACAGGGACATATTGAATGCATTGCAGAATTTGTACTTATCAAATCCAGCAAAATTTGCTTTGACCTCAGAATAGCTGAAATACTGAGATGTCAAGAGAAACATGGAATGAGATAGAAGATTAAACAACACAATCATCTGCCAATTTAAAAATGATGTTGGCATTATCTCTAAAAGAAAAGGTTTGCCAAGGCACAAAGAATCATCCAGACAAATGTGAGAGCTCTAATTCTATCAACACCTAAATTACTATTGGTTTATAAGCCAGTGGGATGATAAGGAAATATTTCACTGATTTCTCTGAGTCCTTTTATTGTAAAAATATCTTTTCCTGTGACTTCTGTTAATGGTAAGTGCATAATTTTCATGTTTCCTTATTTAACTTTTTTTTCTTTTAATGTGGTTGGAAGTAACATGCATTAAGTAAGTAATGAAAAAATCACTTACTATTCCTTGAAATTGAGAATTTTACATGTTTGATCAAGATGTTGCAGTTGCTAGGAACGAGCGGATGAAGCACTACCAAATTTAATGTTATAATAGGCATTTATTATGACTCATTTTTAATTGTAAGAGCAAATAAAGTAGGGTGTGTTTGGCATTTTTTTTTTACATTATTACCTTGGACTGACAGTCTTTGAATTTAATTCCCATTTTCTACTGCAGGAATAAATATACCTTCTAATATAAATACTCACTGGGATGGATTCTTTTTAGTCTCTTTCATTTATTAATCTACATGTGTCCTGGTTTCAGCTGGGATAGAGTTAATTTTCTTCCTAGTAGCTGGTACACTGCTGTGTTTTGGATTCAATAGGAGAACAATGTTGATAATACACTGATGTTTTACTTGTTGCTAAGTAGCACTTCTCTGAAGTGAAGTGAAGTGATTTTTCCAGTTCCCATGTTTTACTAGTGTGCAGCTACATAAGAAGCTGCGAGGGAGCGTGGCCAGGACAGCTGACTCAAACTAGCCAAAGGGATATTCTATACCCTAGGATGTCATGCTCAGTATATAAAGTGAAGGGGGTTGGCCAGAGGGGCAGATCACTGCTTGGGCATCCGTCAGCAGGTGGTGAGCAATTGCATTTTGCATCACTTGCCCTTTTCTTGGGATGTATTTCTTTGTTGTTTGGGTGGTTTTTTTCTTATAGTCTTTTCATGATCATCATTATTATTATTGTTGTTTTAATTCAGTTATTAAACTGTTCTTATCTCAACTCACAAGTTTAACTTCCCTTTTTTGATTCCTCCCCATCTCATAGGGAGAGAGCGGGGAGGAGTGAGCAAGCAGCTGTGTGACGCTTAGTTACTGGCTAGGGTAAAACCACGACATGTTTTTTTCATTCATGTGCAAACTAGTGTAAAGTTGTAAAAATAGTGTAATAAAGATAAGCCATCAGCTTTATTTTGGTTTTATCAGCAATTCCCTAGCTTTTAACTGTGACCAAGTGTCAAAGGAGAGAGGTAATCTTTTTTGTAAGAATAGGAGACTAAAGTATATCAATTAAAATGATGAATAAGTTGGTTGCCTTGTCAGAATTAACTTAAAAATTCTTGTTACTGATTGAGTTAGTGACTTGGCAAAAGTTTTTGGGGTGGTTTGGGTTTTTTTTTCCCCCTGAACAGAATGATGGAGACCCAGACACTAGACAGGGTAGGCAAGAGAACTGCACATGCTGAATATCTATCTACCAGCTATCTGTGTCAGAGCACAGACATGTTTGCTTTCATGCAACTTTAGCACAAAGTAATTTTTAACACACTTTCTAGAATGAGCCTTTGTTGAGAAATTAAAAACTACTCAAATTCAAAATTTGTCCTACCCCTAGTATGTTTAGAGGTAAGCATCCTTCCTCCCTATAACCCTGGTTATACAAGTTTCACAGCTGAAGCTCAGTGGCAAACCAGCTGGGTAGGGGGAAGCTGCAGCACTAGGGACTAAATCTTCCCAGAATCCAGAAGGAACTGAATCAGTCCCCGCCCATCTCTTGCCATCATAACAAAGCTGTTGTATGAAGGTGAAGAGCATAGTTGTGCCTTCTCTTGGCAGAGCTTTTAGAAAGAAGAGTGAGCTCTACCACTTTAGTTATAGGAGAGAGAGCATTGGCACGTACTCTCAGGAGTCATCCAGCAGTCAGGCTGTGGAAGGAGATGGGCATCTTCAGGGAAAAAAAAACAAAACATCTTTACTTAGCTTACAGGTAGGGTCAATCACTGTCCGCAAGTGCCTGCCTCTCACAGGTGATAAACCCAGATAACCAGCTTAAACTATTTTCTAATTTATGGAGAGTTAGTGTTAAGTCTCAGTTTGCTCACATAGCTGTGAGCAAGGGACTTGGCATATATATGTATCTGATAGATAGACAGATGCTGTAGCTCAGGAAAAGGGGCTGTTTGTTTCCTTGTGTGCCCAGGAGGGTGTATGTGAATGATTCATCCTTTCAATACTTCCTCTGTTGGCAAATACGTAAAGTATGTTCAGCATATTTAGGGTGCATCTAGCTTTACTATTTACGACTATTGTCATCTTATCTGTGAAGGAGGAGGTTTGTATTGTAAGTAAAGAATAGAATTCTAATAAGACACTATATTTTTCTTAATGCAATTTACATACCTTCCCTCTTTTTTAAGACATGGAAATATAATAATTCCCATGTAATAGGAAATGAGGCTCAGGTGTTTAGCAAAGCTAGGACTAGAACCTGGATGTGCTGAGTTCCTACAATGTCTCCTATGAGCAGACTGGCAAAGGGAAGGATAAGATGAAACGGGAGAAAGCTGAGAACTGAAAGCTGCTTCTTTGGCAGTGAAAAGGGACAAGAAAGCAGGATTTTCTCCCAAAAAGGAGAGAGGTAGTGTGACTCGTATACCTTGCTGCTTAGTTATTCAGTGCTTCTAGGTTGTTCTAAGAAATTACTGCTTTCCAGGTACCTTTAAAGTTGTCTGGCAGGTGCTGGTGGTGGAGCAGCTATCTGCCACTCGAGAATCCTGGTTGTACTTGAGCTGGCATATAACCTCATTTGCACTTCTTTGGGGCTCAGCGAGGAATAAGAGCTGAGCAGAAAAGAAATAAAAAGAAGAAATGGAAACTCTCCAGAGAAATTTCGACTGGAGCATTTCAACATTTTTCCTGAGGTCAGTCAGGTTATAGTAACCTTAAAAAAAAAATTTAAAAAATGTTTGCTTAGAAAAAGAGCAACAGATTAGAGTGAAGAAAAGTATCATATCTGCCCCTCCTCCCCAGCTATGCAAGAGAGAAAACTCTCTGTTTAATGTGGTTTTAGGTAGTCTGCCCTTTTTTTTTTTTTGGTACAGTTAGATGATTTTCCTGATACACAGCTGGAAGTTTGGGCTTTGATGCACGGGGGCAGTGAGGCTTTAAAGTTACATGAAAACTGACAAAAATTAATGGAGGCAAAAACCACCACCGGGTTGTGGGCACAGAGACCCCAGGTGGAGGCAGTTTTTACCGTAGCCAAAGAAAAGATAACAAGAAGACTAATGCTTGAAATGATAGCAGCTGCTGACTGCATTAGCGGTAGCAAATGTGGTCCCGTGGGATGCCTGTGTAAAGTAGTGCCAGGGTGGTAGCTTTAAATCTCATTTGGAGTTTATTTTTCCTTGTAATTTTCCTCTATCTTTTATATATTAGTTATTTTGGAGTGTGCATAATCCTTTGCAGAGAAAGTTTGCTCCCAGTTGTTACTTGCTTTAAGTGAGATTTAACAAAACAGAAATCATGACAACAAAATCTTATCCTTGATTATGTCAATCATATTTCAGTTCTTATAATATCACAAGCTGCTAATTTTTAGTTTCTTAGGAAACCGAAGAATATTTTTTACTGACAGAAAAACAACAAAAGAAAGATATTTTTTCCCATAATAGAAGACAAGGGGGGGGGAAAAATCTTTCAGATCTTGCTTACAGATCATGAACAGAAAATGTCTCTTTTCTGTTTATTTTTTTAATTTAAGGGACTACAGATCTAGTACTTACAGATGAATGATGCTGGACTAGTATTTATAGGTGGACAGCTATGGATATTATCTAAAATGCCCACTTTTCACGTGGCAGCCATCTTACTATTCTGTGATTATTGATAAACGTTCAAGAGTACATACCTCTCTATCACAGCTCCCTGGGTTCACTGCAGAAAATCATTCAACTCTACTGTGAGCCCTTTCACCTACAGTTCTGACATAAACTGCACAATTCTTAAATATTTTCTTCCCCTTGATGGTCTGTGCTGCAGTCTTTGTTACTGTATTAATTAGGTAGTTCAATAGCAACAAGAAGCTCTTCTTCTTTGTTGCACTACGGTGCAATACTCTGGAAGAGCAAAAGAGAGTATCTGAAATGGTGGTGGGATGGGAAGCAAGAGGAGCAATGACAGACACTAACTAGCTCTGTGTTTGGCTTGTTTTGGCCCTTCCTGTACATAAGGGTACTTTTATACGTGAAAATGCACAAAGTTACTCTGTAGCACCTTTAATTTTCTCTATTGAAGTTTGATGTGTCAGATACCAACAGCAATAGAGGTGGACTGATTGACTGCAGGAGGAATTTTGTTTGGCTACACCGACTGAGAGAAAACAATGGCAATGGGAGCACAAGAAGCTTTTGAGATATCCTTGTGTTCAGTAGTGTGTCTTTCTCTGCATACTTAAGCAGAAATGGCCCTAGTCTGAATTATGTATTTGAGCTATATATAATGGTATCAGTATATAGTCACTTGAAACCAGTAATAAACTCACACATGAAAGTTAGCACCCTGGCTTAGAGCAAACCTTAAACCATTGTCCTCAGCCACTCTGTTAGCATTGCTGCACCAATGGACTGTCAGAAGTAACTAAGGTTTACACAGAAGAGCCAGGGGTTGGGGATTACATTGCAAAACCAACGAAGGAAAGGGTGGTAAATTGGTTCGGTTGCACTGCTGACTTGTGTGTTGCTTTGTCTTTTTGTTTCCATCAGGATGTACCCACTAAACTGGTGGCCAAAGCTGTTCCTTTGCCTATGACAGTCCGTGGGCACTGGTTCTTGAGCCCAAGAACGGAATACACGGTAGCGGTGCAGACAGCATCAAAGCAAGTTGATGGCGATTACGTTGTTTCCGAGTGGAGCGAAATCATCGAGTTTTGCACAGCAGGTAATATTGCTGAGGAAACTTGCACCACAGAACATATGCAAGTAACACTGGCTTTGCTGCCTCACCCTGTTAGCCATCTACCTGTGTCAACTAGGCTGGCACGGTAACAACAGTCACACCCGGAAAGTGAAGTTCTAACATGCTGGTATCTGCTCGGCTTTGGCGTATTGAGAGGCAGCTGGACTGCCCCCTTGTCCTGCAGTAATGTAGCTGCCTGGCACCACTGCCTGTCCCAGCCTAGGAGAGGAGAGTGGGGAACAGGGTCACTTGCGTGCCTGTCGCTGGCTACCAGCACCTGTGGAGAAAAGACAGCGGCAGCTTTCTAACAGTCATTTTGCTTAAGACATTCTGCTGCTCTCCCTTCTCTGCATGGTACAAAGCCTGAGCACCACCAACATCCCGTCTCTTCCCTCAGATATTCATCACCTAGTGCTGGTGTGCTGCCTGTGTGAAAGCGGAGTGCTGAAGCGAGCTCTCTATGAATTCTGTGTTGGCTGAGATGCCATTTAGCAAGCTTTTTAGTTACGTGATTGACTCACAAACCCCTGGTTGTAGCAAACAATTTATCAAAGGACATAAGCCAGAGAAGGCAGTTCTTAGCTCCTCTGCAGTCCCAAATACAAGGAAACCACCTCTAATTCAGGAAATCCTAAGATGAAAGTTGCTGTAGGCTTGCAGCATATTCATGGGGAGAGGAGTAGGGACAATGAAACATGCACTGTTCCTGCCTCTTATCTGTTGCCACCGTTGGAACCTGGTGCTTGGCTATGGAGTTTCTGTGTACCTGCGGAAAGACATGAGGTGTGTTACCAAGGAATTGTTCCCAATTTTAAGTCTGCGTGCCTATGTAGCTTTTGGAGAGTATTGTGTTGGTTTTTTTTCCCTGCCACACCCTTCCCACTAGCAGATTGTTTTTTCTTTCCAGATTATTCAAAAGTTCACCTAACACAGCTATTGGAAAAAGCTGAAGTGATTGCAGGCCGTATGCTTAAACTGTCTGTTTTTTATCGGAATCAGCACAAAGAATACTTTGATTATGTCAGGTAAGAAAGTAAGCATATGCAACATTATTTGGCATTATTATTAAGGGAGTAATGAAAATATGCAAATGGAGGCAGATGTGCTAAAGCTGGAGCAGAATGTCTGTCTGCTTTATTGCCAGTTCAAAAGAAGGGAAAAAATAAAATGTAACTAATTTCTTCCACCTTGCTTAACTCAGCACTTCCATTAGGCAATAAGAGTTCGTGTTTTGAAGAACAAACAGAAGTATTCACAGGGCCTCCAGCCTGATTAAAGTGTCTGTTATCATAATGGAGTATTTAGTAGCCAAATACTTGTATCGTACTAAGAAATTCATAGACGTGTAATAGTAGTGGTGCACAACTGTGTGCATAGGCATTTGCCTGCATATATGCATTCCATCCCAAATACTTGCTCTTCAGATACAGCCACCCCGTTTCTGAGCTCAAATGTAGTAATCTGGGCTCTGCAGTCTGCATGCTAGTTTACAGGTCATGTGAGGAAGGAAAGGGGATGATGTTTAGCCAATTTTACAGCACTGTGCTTCAGTTAGAATGAGTAAATGGGATAGCTGGAAGTAGGTTCTGAAATCTTGTTGGAGACCCAGCGTGCTTTTGCACACACAGCCGGCAATGTCATTACAATAGAAGGGGTCAAAGCTCATACACTGACTGAACAGGAGCAGCCACCGTGCAGACGTAACCTTCCACCGATAGAGGATGGATGAGCAGTAAGCAGCGTGTCCACATACATTTCGGCACTGGGTGGCGGCACTGCCTATGTCGCTCTAATGTGCCCTGAGAGATGGGGCTGCGACTCTGCCACAGAATTCCAGGTTTGTGTGGGCATCACACTCATACCTGCCTAGAAGGGAAGGTTTTTGAAACTGGTGAAGGAAAAAAGTGCTTGAGGAAATCTGGCTCCAAAGAGCAGACTCCACCACCCCGGAAGTGTTCCCGCTTTATAGCCATGATATCTGCTTGATTCCTGGAGAGTCTTGTATATTCCAGAGCACGGGATTTGTGCTTTCCCTTCTATGACTTGGAAGAATTACTTTATTGCACATAGTGACAAAGCTGCAAAACTCCATGGAGGCAGAAAATGAATAGCAGTTTTTGAGTCTTTTCGAGGACCTTGGATCTCTGCTGCCATCTTGGACTAGGTAACACAGAAGGGAAATGCCTGTGGTGGTTCTGTTTCCCACACAGCTTTGTTTTCAGCTATGCAATCAGTATGACTCTAATTGATCACACCGCACCTTTTCCCTCTCCTCCTGTTATGTTCTTTCTTGGTTTGATACAAATAGAGAGTAGTTCGTTTTCCCTTGTGTTAGTCAGCTAAACAGACAAAGAGGGGTGTTTTACCAGGTCTCTATGAAGCTAGAATACCTGTAACTGACTGACGGTCACCTTTTCTGATCCAGAAATGTACCGATATGGTCACAAGGGCTAGTCCTGCCACAGTGCAACCTTCTGAATGTGATGTAAAAAAAACCCTAGCAACATGCTTCCTTTTAGGGAGAATTCCACATCATACCATGCCTGCCAATGGCCTCCGCAATGTCATCACTAGTAAACAAGCTTGGAAAAGCTCACAGAGTAGTTCTAGTGGCACTGGCAAACAAGCAGCTGTCACAGTGCTAAAGCAGCAACCCTTAAATGCACGGTTTGAAGTGTGAGCGTGTAAGTAGTCTTCACGTCACTCTGTTGCTTACCTCGACTAGGAGCGCCCTAAAGCAGCTCAGGTCCCTGGAAAGAGTGACCTATAATTAGCCTAATTGGCCACTGGATGTCAGTATCTTGCCACAGAAACGGAACAGCAAGAAGCCTGGCTTTTCAAGTTGCAGAGACCATGGTTATTCAAGCTGTTGTTTTTTTTTTCTCCCTAGTAATTGCTTCAGTGGTAAAATACCAATTGTACCATGTCTCCACCCCTCATCGATAGCTTCTGAAACAGGGCTTGAGACAATAACTATGTAGTATTTGAATGGCCCAGAAAGCTTTTGCAATTTACGTTAGAGTCAAATTAAGATATGCTGCTGAGGAGACATGAAATATTTTTTCAAATCACAACTGGAGACATTAGTGAGTTGATGTAGAGGTGGTTTGTATATATACACTGAATTTGTTTGCTTTAACTGTCACCTCCCACTTTAAACAAGTAAAACCTTCTCCCACACAGCACCATTTTACCTGGAGCTGTTGGAAGTTAGAACAGAGACAGAACACTCCTTAGCTAGTTTCCCTTCTCCTCCTTCTCAAAAAAAATCTAAACAAGTGCATAGTAAATCTAGTGCTCTGCAGGATTGAGAGGAGGGAATGTTTCCCTGTCTGGTATCACATGGTTACAGAGCCAAAGCTGTCACTGTGGCACTTCCAGAGAGGTGTAGGGTACAAGTTCTGGAGAACATCCTACTATACATAAAGTCTCAGGTGCTAAGGAGGATTAGATGGGGTGTTTTAGACTGTTCTAAATTTAGCAGCCTAATGCTGCTGAGTGCAATTTGGGATTTAGGGTTTTGAAAATTTATTTGTTACATTGAACATTTCTTTTCACTGGAACCAGAACGAGCTCAGCTTGCGAAAAAACCCAATTAGTCTTGTACATTTTTTCCCCTTAGGACTAGTGTCTGCAAAAGCTGGATACCAACCAAAGTGGAAACTAACCAAATTGCCTACTGCTCTGTGCTCAGCTCTGCTCTGATTGAAGTCAACAGTAGACAAATTAGACCTGAAATTATCATTTTGGGGGAAAAACACAATAGCAGACAGTACATTCCTTCCTATAAGCTTTGAAAAACATCGGTCAGAAATAACTTTCACTGGCAGCTTTCTACATTAAATATATACTGCCTATGCTAAAAGTACGGATTAACAGACTGTATATTCAGCATATCGAGACTGACTTGCAATTTTAAACATGTGATTAAACTAAAATGTGTTTATTGTTAGAATTGTAGCGGAAGTCTGAACAAATCAGCTAATTGAAGATACTGGTGGTTTGGGGGCTTTTTTTTTGTGTGCTAGTCTTTGCCTGCACATCATACCCTCACAGCTGACAGAGAAGCCAGACTGGAAAAGCAGATTTTCCCCTTGAGCAGGAGTTATTCTAGCTCTTTCTGAGTGTGGTGTCACTTGGTTTTCTTGATCCTAAGATCATGACACTAACCAGTTTTCAGTTCAATGATTTTCCTTTGTGTCCCTTCAGCACTGCTACCAAACAGCATGATGTCCTAACTTTCCACCTTTTCTTTAATGTGTGTTACAAAATAAACAATACCAGTCATTCATTTGTAGAGAGCATCACGGGAATGCCATGCCGCCGTCTGTTAAGGATAACAGTGGCAGCCATGGCTCTCCGATCAGCGGGAAGCTGGAAGGCACCTTCTTTAGCTGCAACACTGAGTTTAATACTGGGAAACCACCACAAGATTCACCTTACGGAAGATACAGGTTTGAGGTTGCAGCTGAAAAACTCTTCAACCCAAATACTAACTTGTACTTTGGAGACTTCTACTGCATGTACACAGCCTACCACTACGTCATTCTCGTCATCGCCCCTGTTGGATCACCAGGAGACGAATTCTGTAAGCAGCGCCTTCCTCAACTAAATATAAAAGATAATAAATTTCTGACCTGCGATGAAGAAGACGGCGTCATGGTTTACCATCATGCCCAGGATGTTATTTTGGAAGTAATTTACACTGATCCTGTGGATCTTTCCCTCGGCACAGTTGCAGAAATTACCGGTCATCAACTAATGAGCTTGTCTACTGCAAATGCAAAGAAAGATCCCAGCTGCAAGACCTGCAATATCAGTGTTGGACGTTAAAACTTCCCTCATTACTTAGGAGCCTTCAAATCTCTGTTGCCCATTTCCATAGTCAGACATTTTTGTCAGGAGCATGCACATGCCGCTGTCACCAAAAGCAAACACGAGTCTTCAAAATCTCCAATAGTGTTTTTAGTATTTCTTCTCTCCCTTTCCCTTCTGTTCCCCCGATGCTTTAAATGATTAGAAGTCCTGGATTTCTTTCTGGCAACCATTTATACCTACATGCTGCAAAAATTGTTTTCTGTTTCTTGCCAAACGTAACAAAATCCTATATAAACTGCTTTAGCAAAATGAAAATAATGGCTTATAAATGGTGTTTAAATATGCATTCATTTTAACTACTGAACAAATACTGGGGTAACTTCAAACAGCATGAACGTTTGTAATTGCAGCATGATTTAAATTTCAGAGCCTAGAAATGTCAGCACTTCCAACGTGTTGTTTGACAGTGTTATTTAGGTTATTCATATTAGCTAACTGAAAACAGAAACTGTGTCTCGACATATTAAATATAATAGAAAAATATTTTATTTGTACTGTTGTATAAAATATACAATCATATAGAATATATAGATTACATTTTAATATCAATTGTATACACATGTCATGAAATCTTTTTCCCTTATCAAAGATGTAGTTTGTAAACTTCAAATAGCTCTGTATCTGTTCCTGTTGCTCTAGATTACTTTAATTAAAACAGATTTATGAAGGAGACCATCTCTGATTCATACAAGTTATAAATTATTAAGTCAGTACACCGAAACAACAAACTTCAGAGAAATAAAAAAATCCATTTTTAGTGTTCATACTGTTTCCTCCAGACTACTTGAAAATGTGTACGTCTTCAAAATCATGCTGAGCCATTGCACACAATATAAATACAAACATGATTAGTACATAACAGGCTTTATAAAATGAAAAGCTTCTTACCAAGATAGAAAACAGGTTGCTTATACCATGTGGCCAATACAAAATGACAGTTAAAGCAAAACACTAAACATGATTCAACTTATTCAGGTCCCTTTTTTTCTTTTTTTATATATATGTGTATATATATATATATTCTTCCTTATTTTGTCTGGGCTATGCATTGTCCAGAATCCCTGCTTTTCATTTCTAGTACAAAACCCACTGCTAATCCTCCATTAATAGTCCACTTTTCACACAGATAGTCTATCATAAATAATGAAAAAAAATTTCCTTAATATTACAAAGTGTGGTGCTCTGAAAGTTAAGAAAGATGCATAACTCCAATGGAAAAATATCCTTTTTTATAATCTTATTTTTAGTAAATAAGAAGTCTAGCATTCCTCATCAGATATCTGTGACACTCAATTATATACCATGTACTTTATCTATCCAAAATACCTTAACATGATGCAATAATCTAGTCTGGCTTTAATATATATATATATATGTGACAATTTATAACACAAGAAATACTTTGACATTTTACAAAGTGCATGCGTCTAAGTGAGCTTTGGTAGTTAGAAAAGCAGATGTTCTAGCGTCAGGCAAAATAAAGTGCAAAGTTTACTACAGAAATAAAATCAGCATGTAGTGGATCTATTTTCTGAATTTTAAGTACCATGAGCCAGGTCCTGTGAACCACGGTGGAAAGGACAGCAGCCAGTACATTTGTTTGAGCTCTTCCCGGTGAACTGAGTCTATATCGTTTTGCCAAACCCTTCCTCTTGTTTCTAGAACAACAATAGTTGCATTTGGCAGTCACATTCCGTCCTTCTTTCGTTTGCATAGGCAGCATCAGTTTACTCCAAGAATTTTAGACCAAATCCTGGCACTGGTTCTTTGTGTGCATCTTTCTTTGAAGCTACTGGAATTGAATGGCAGCTTCGTCTTGAAAGATAGCATACGTTCAGGAGGTTTTCTTTCTTTTTTTTTTTTAATCTTATGTGTTATTTAATCTGGTGAATCAGCACATTGAAAACCTGCTTTAATAGTTAGTTATAGAGCATGTTAATTCTGGAAAGAAATAGGTGGTATATTATCATGTACTATGACGTACTGAAAACCTGGAGAGCATTTCCTCACACTTTTGAAAACGAAGAGCAGGTCAAAATAAGATTCTACAATACTTCAGTGTCCTTTTAATTTCTAACATTCTCACAGTGCACTTCAGGGCTTTTTCAAAAGGAAAAAATATAGACTATCGTCCACTCACCCATGCTTAATATTCTTCATATTGCCATCCTCTCTCTTCTCAGCTAGTGTAATTGGTAAAGTGCATAAAAAAAATCTCAGTGTGTCAAATAATTGTGCAGCAGGCCAAGACCTGTAAAATTGCTTCCTCTTTTTCATTACTTGTTTGTTTGCTTGGTTTTTTTTGCTAGAGAACAATACCACAGCATTGCATTCACTTCAAATTGTTTTGGAAATTTCATGCTTACTGATGAGAACCTCCAGGAGCCTGATTTTGGCTTTTGTGTGCTTGTATTCGGAGTATTCCTCAGCCATTGGCACCCGATCTTCTTTTTGAGGACTCCTATGAAAAGCAGACAGAAGTGTCAGCACTTTTATGTGTAAGTGGAGAAACATTCTTTAAAATTATTTCTGCAACAACTAATGAGGATTGGGTTGAATTTCATATTTTTTCCTAGTTGTAGGTGACTAAAGATATTTTGACAGGACTAAAAAGCTCTACTAGACAGAAATTAAGTAATAGTATTATAAATACTGGGTTTTCATTTACAAGGTAATTTTCGTTCTTGTTAGCTGTGCAGACATAACTACATCATTCTCAAATATGCAGTGAAGTTACTACGTAGTGCTTTGTTACCATGCCCATATCCTCTGTGGTTTTCAGCAAACAAGTTTGCTAGATGAAGGGAGGATGATAAACAAAGAGTGAGAAGTAGCCAGTGTTTATCTACGGGTGAAAGAAACAGTAGCTTCTGGTTTTAGATCTGGCTTTTCAAAAACAGCCTGACTGCCAAAGTGTAATCCCTGCAGATTGACATCCTCAGACTTTTTATCAGCCTCCCTCCAGGTCAGGGTTTATACCCACTGCAGGCATGTCCTGGAAGATCCTCACATCCAGACCGTCCTCAGGGTTACCCACATCCCAGAGGAACTAGCAAGGAGATGGAAATCTCCACAGAGATCAGGCACCTCCATGGTATCTTCCAGACAACAGCTGCAGCTTCTTTGGCCTTCTCACCCCAGCAGAAACAAACATACCTGCATCGGAGAGGGCTTCAGCTGAGCTGGTTATTTACCTTCCTGTCTGTTTATAGAATTGTTCCTCAAACTCTCTCAGAGCTTTGCGAAGTCTTTTCTTATCTGCTCTTGTTTCTCTGAGATGTTCAAGCAGAACGGGCCTGTAAAACCGAGACAAAAAACATGAAACTCCCATGTGCTTGGAACTGTTGTAAAAGCTGCGGCTTTGGGTAATAAGCAGCCTGCTGCTATGGGCCATGGCACGCACTGCTCTCAGTGTCCCAAAACGTTCCACCACATCCCTCCAACAATGCACATAGCTGGTTGTACCACCACACACTATAAACAGTTGCGCTCCTTCCTTTTTACCGGTATTCTCACCCTTGTAACAAAGTGAAGGCAGAGACACTACAGACAGTACGGGAGGAAAAAGCTTTAAGAATCAAGTCTTGCTACTGGTCTTAATTCTGCATGGAATTAATGGTGTTGACAGGGATCAGCATCTCACAGGAAATGCTGTGTCTCTGTAACTGAACTAATAAAGTCAACATCCAAGCCCTACTCCTAAAAGAAGCTGTCACCAACCATTACTGTGACACAGTGGAAATGCTAATGGTACCCAGAATCAACATTTCTGGAGGCTATGTTTTAGTTGGTTTTTGGAGAACAAGGCTTTTAAGTAGAGGGAGAATTCGGTTATGACATATGCACTTGGTATTGTTTTTTTTCTATAATAATGAAATGCAGAGAAATAGCTTCCCAGGATTTGTGACCAAACTATTGCATACATAGCTCAGTTATATAGAAAAACAAGACCTTTTTATTTACTCTGGATTTTGGCAGAGCCTAGTCAACTTCATGTATGCATCTGAGAGCTCCCAATCAAAACACAAGATACCATCCCATAAGCTATGAGGACACATCTGTCCCTGGAAGGAATGTTCTTCAATACGTTTCAGGGCTGAGTAATAACAACCTAGATGTCTCTTGAGATTTGTTGTCTTCATGCAACCTGAGATTCTTAACTACAAATCAGAAGGAGGGCTTTAGTTTGGTTTTATAATGGAGACAGGAGGGTGGTGGTAATTTTTCTGGGCATCCAGAATAATAACTGGATATTATATATAACATAATAACTATTCTTATGCAAGGAAGAAATTGATTTTACATGCAGTCAATGACCTCCCACGTGGCCATGTGTTGTGGGCTCCTTTGTTCTGCTCACCTGCTGCTGTTTGTGTGCCCCATGTGTAGCTTTTTTACCTCACTCACAGAGTCAATTCGGGTACACACAGACAGGAGCAGACTATCCTGCTTGGCCTAACTCTGCTTTAGGACTACTTTGTAAGAACAGAAGTAGTTAGATATCTAAAAATTTTGCAGCGATTCTAGGTAGGTCTGCATATGTTTACTATGCCATTATGTTGTATCTATGACTCTGTATATGTCTTTATTTCTGCTACCTCTTTACATTCCTTCATCTTTCTCTTTGTGGCCTTGACACAAAGTTGTTTGAATAAATAGCTCAAATCACAGGTATGCTGCCCAAACAACAACTATCCTCTGCCTCTTTTCTCCCATAAGACACTGAATCACTTCTTAGCTTAGCTATAGAATATTCCCATGCAATAAGTATGGATCATGTTTCATTCACAAAGTCTACTTGGAACACTTACAAACATTCAGAAAAAAAAAAAACACCAAGAAGACAGAACTTACATTGTTGCTTCGTGTAAACTGGACATAGATAAGGCTGTTTGCCTGAAAACTTTTTTTTCATCCAGAGGTGAAACATAGGTGGGCTCACTGTCCTCCTGAGAGTAACACAGATGCTCGTCAACAGGGAGGCAAGATATTGGACCGGATGATAACTCATGGCTGCTTTGAGAATGGTCTTCATCTGAGTCTTCCTCCTCCTGCTTGTAAAATGTAAAACATTATTAAATTCGTTGTTTACATTCTAACACTAACAATTAATAGGATGACAACATAAAACATTAGGATCTAAATTCCTGGATGTATTAATTGAAATAGATTACACATATTGAAAGCTTTACCCAGCTCTACTCAAGATTGTTCATGAGAGCTTTCGTGGAGCTCACTGAGTTACTGTGTGTTGTCCACCGTGACTAAACACGACAGAACCTAGCTCCACTTCTGAGTATCTCCAGCCAGCAATTTACTTCCGTTTATTTAAAAAGGCTTTATAAGTAGCAAAGATTTAAAGAACACTCTGTATTTATGTAAGCAGTGAAATCTTGCTGGAACATGTACTCCTCTTATATACCAGCTACCATCTGTATTATGTCCAGAAATTCTAACCGTAAAAAGAGTTGGACATAGAGATTCCACACTTTTATGGCTACAAATGTTAACTACCAAAATAGAGAGAAGTCACAGTCTTCCTCACATTCCTTCATTCTCAGAAGAAAAGTTGAGCTTTTGCAACTAAGGCTTAAACATAAAAAAGGCCATGGAGTAAAGCTCCTGAGAAGGGAACACAAGGGAACTTCAGTGACATTTTTAAATAAAATATCAGTGTGCATGTGTACAAAGATTTACACTGGCATTTTTCAAAGAAAGCTAAAGCTCCACTGTCATGTAACGAGACAGTAGTTCATAATTTTTAAAATCAACCCACCTTCAATTATTATTAGATTTGTCAGTTATTATTAGATTAGTATTTTTGATAGACATGCTAATTAACTTCCAAATAGCCAGATTCTGCTACCTCTACTCACAGTGAGAACAGTACTATAACATTACACTGATATATTATTAAAGTGCTACAAATATTTATGTGCTACATGATTGACACAAGCATTGTCAAGCAAATACGGAAGATGGATACAGTGACAGTAGAGCACTTCATGGGAAGAGAGAGTCTTCATCTTTGTTGCATATGTTAGCGATAATGGAAAACTAATGCCAGCCTTTGATCTCTTACCAGTCATTTGAAGTGATTGCCTCAGAAGCTGTTGCCACACATTGCACCCTCTGACATGCTTAGAAGTTGCATTTTACAGAACATTTACTCTATTTGAAGTACCAACACCCAGTATTAACCAGTGATGAGCTGCTTCGGTAGTCTACAACTGCCAAACTGACATATGGGTACAAATCAAACACAACATTTAGTGCGCTTGCTTGACAACAGACAGGAATTCTTTCCAACTTACAATTGTTGTGATCAAAGATGGAGCTGCAAGAATTTTCTTGATAATTCTGTATCTGTCGTAAAGAGGTTTCATGAGACCCTTTTCTTGCTTAGTTACCTAGAGAGAAATCATAACAAAATATACTCCTCCAAAATTAAGAAAAAAAAATAAAATTCTCATTTGCTTCTGTAAAGCTGAGAAAGGTATTAGAAGAGTATGACCTGATATGTATTGTGCTTCCAGAGGTACTCCATGGCAACTGCAGTTTAACTCATACTATGTCTAAAAAGAAAAATGGCAGTTTCTTTAGATTGGATGTTAGGAAGAAGTTCTTCACCGTGACGGTGGTGAGACACTGGAATAGGTTGCCCAGAGGGGTGGTGGAAGCCCCATCCCTGGAAGTTTTTAAGACCAGGTTGGATGGGGCTCTGGGCAACCTGATCTAGTGCGAGGTGTCTCTGCATACGATAGGAGGGTTGAACTCGATGATCTTCAAGGTCCCTTCCAACCCTGACAATGCTATGATTCTATGATTCCTCCCTTCCTTGAGTCATACTGCCCAGGCAGAGAGTAAACTATTCTCTGTCTCTGGAGATGCTAATGGAGTTGTAAGAGTTAAAATATGCTTCTACCATGCATTACATCGGTACCTCACTTACTGAACTGTAATAATGGCAACAGGCTAGTTACAGTAACGTCCTTGTCCACCTGGGACAATATACACACTGCCCCAGTGGCAGAATACAGCCGTAAAGGCTCAGGGATTGAGCAGCTGGCCCCATGCAGAACTGCTGTGTGCATCCCTCACTGGAACTGCCTTCCACGATCAGGATTAACCACCTGTTCATTTAGTTTGCTCTTGCTCTTTTATGAGCACTAGAAGCATTGATTTGGAGGAGAATATTATTTTAGGTCCAATATTGAGAGTCTGATCCAGCCACAAGCATTTATAAATACAAAAATAAATCTTACGGAAACTAGCTGTGCAGTAGCCCAACCTAACTGTATCAAGGAAGAAAGAGTAAATTCCGCAAGAAAAAACAAACAAACAAACAAAACAACCCAAAACCAGAAACCCAACATCTTCTTCAGTAATTAAAAGTCAAAACAGTCATCTGCAAACTGGTCTACTGTCAGCTTCTGCTCCTCAGCTCACATGCCTATCAGCACCCACCAGGTACAGGTTCACTGTCTTTTGGCACTGTAACTGCGCTTCTGTGCTGAAGCCCAGCTACGCAGGCTTAGCCGAGTGAACACAGGGCAGGTTTGAAGAGACACAGGCTGGTTGACAGTATGGCCAGTAGTCCAGAGTTGCTCAGAAACAGACAAGTACCTGATCAGCACGAGTAAGGGGGATGGCAGAGAAATGCAGGTTGATGACACCTCGTCAGTCTGTCTGGCTGATTGAGTAGTTAGGGACTACTTCTAGAGGCATGCATTACTGCGGAATGTCAGGACTTGCCTATCCCAGCTAGGTCACGTCTCCTCCCCAGCCTCCATGCTCCAGTGGATTGCAATGCATAGCAGCTCCAGGAAATGCTGAACAAGCCAGAATAGACCATTTTCTGGTTTAAACCTAGTATAGTGCCCTCTCCGTCTGACTTTGTTCAGGTGACTGCATAAAGATGGTGCTCATCCGCACTGTAGGCCATCAGGGCAAACATCATCACCAGTGCTTGTCACTGTCTTTCAAGGCTTCTGCAGTCATAATGCTCTGAATAAGCAGCGATTTGAGATTTTTTTTCTCATTGATTCTTTGTACTCCCAAAGAAAGTTTCTGCAACAATTGACATTGTCTAGGACTGAATTTTACAAATTGATTAAAAAAAAAGAACAAAACAAAAAGCAAAACTCACAGCAAATCAACTTTTTTTCATAATAGGCTAAAGTTCTGATTATTTTCTTGGAATACCAGCACACTCCATTCAATTCAACCTTTTGCTAATACTATGGCATGATATTTGTTAAATGAGAAGGCATGCCATGGATTGCTAGTTCAAATATCTAAAGCAGGGAATCTTGAGGCTTCAGAAATCAATGTTCAAGTGTTGTGAAAAATCCCTTTTGATTCCTGGAAGACCTCTTCGACAGCAGAGAGGCATCGCTTTTGTGAGTTAATGTCACCAGCGTGCCTCTTCATGGGCAGTCAGAGATTGTCTTCTCCAAGTCATGAATCCCTGGCTTTTACAAACTGTGTGAGTGTTCCCAGCAGATCTCTCTTCCTTCGGCACCTCCCTCTCTGAACTGGGCTCAGGTCCTGTGCCTGTCACTGAGCTTGGGCCTCGCTGGCCTCACTCTCCAGCCGTCCTTGGCGCTCAGGGTGCGTGTAGAGTCTTCACCCATTTCCCCCAGGAAAAATACATTATAAAGATACAACGATTAAAATTTGCTTCTCTAAGAAGCAGGCAACTCTGTGTAGAGTGTCTCCAGATTGCTTATTTTCAACACCAAAAGAAAAAAAGATGTAAAAATCTTGCCACTTCCCTGCTTTAAATTCTTGATTGTCACTGGGCTTTCTGTGACCTTAACGTCAGAGCTGTTTGGCAGACTGACCACTTCTTCCCTCATGCAGTTAAAATCCTCTTTCTTAGCAGGTTATTGAGCTGCTTTATCTTTGAGAAGAAACACACTCTCTGAATCCCATGCTACAAAGCATTCTCTTTTCTGTCTTTGAATCTTTTTACTTCTATATAGCACTAATAACTCAATTTCTCATTTGTTCATCTTCTTAGGAAATAAAATTTCTTCATACCCTTCCTATATATTCTCTCCATCCCTCAGCTCTCATTCCAAAGCCAAAGAAGATGGACAAAAACCAATTTTATCCAAGATGCAGAGAGATCAGATCATACTAACGTTAACAGCTGGTGTATTTTTGTCTGTTTCTGACAAGTAATTGCCATGTCCAGTCTTAAGAACACAGACACAGACATCAAACAGGAATTCCTTAGTTGTCCATAGGCAAATTTTCAAATCATCATCTCAGCAGTGTTGGCAACTTTTTGGTTTGTACCTACATTCAGCAATGAAGTCTCTTGATATAATTTTAATTAATAGTTTTAAGTGCTGCTCTGAAGTAAAGGAAAATAGAGGTGACAGGTCATGCCATTTTTGCAGTTCATGTCTCAGATGGTGCCCTATACACCTTTCTCAGCTGCTAAGGGTTCTAACCTTTCATATTTCTTAGCAGGGCTACAGGTCAGGTCTGATGTGCATGTTTAATCCTTCACTTTTATCATCCATACTTGCAGCTTCTAATCATGAAGAGAGATAAAGGGCCACTAGAAGTTTCCTCTTTATTTTTTAAACTATAAAACAAATTCTTCAGTATCAAGCAATAACTATTATACCTAAAGATTAGTTTGAAATAACTAAAATCATGTTATTCATGTAAACGTAATCTAAATCTATTTGAGACAAAAAACATTTGTTAGTTGTTGTGATTTAAGGGTTAATAGATTTGAGTGGCAGGGGGACAAGTGATAACGCTAGGACCCTGAGAGGTCAGAGGGCAGCTGATGTTCCCGCCCCTTCCCTGCTACACTCCATAGAAGCAGGAGACAGGAACTTCAGGGGGTGGGGAGGGCACTTCCTGCAACCACCCGTGACTCTCCGTGCTCTAAACAATCCATCGCCATCCGAGAGCAAGTTTTGTATAGAGTTGTATATCTTTCTTCCCTTAATATTCCTTTTTTCCCTGTTTATCTCCTGTTACATATTAAGTTTGTTATAGTCTTCCAATCTGGGGCAAGGCATTTTCTTCCTTGGGCGCGTTTTTTTTATCCTGCTGTGGGAGGAAGGGGCAGGAGGAAAAGGAGCTAATAGAAATCCTGCTCTGTGTTTCATGTGAGCTTGCCCTGAGACTTAAACAGAGACATTAGTGAAGTGAGATATATAACTTTTAATTTACCTCTCTTTTTATGGTATACTTACAGGTTGTCCATGAATACTCTCAAAATACAGTAGATATTTCTGAAGATTGATTTTTTCCAAAGCCATTTGCTTTTTTGTCGTATCGTATTTTAAAAAGTTATTTATAATAGGATGAGTCAGAATTTCATGACAAGGGTACAGGTACATACCTATTTAATAATCTGCTCTCCCTAGATAAACATTAATAATAAATTCTGTTTCTGTCCACACTGAGGTCACTTGGGACTTGACATTAACTTAGCAAGAACAGACTTCAGATTTGCATGAGTGAACTTTTAAGTGAATCCAAGTACATGTTACCCTCTCAAGGCCTAATGCAAAGATGATGAGAGCTATAGAGATAGATACTTCAGATTAGAGCAGGCTTTAGGTTAAGCCTTTATCAGAGGAAAATACACTGTTTTTACTTTCTCTGGCCAAAGTGGAGTCTTTGGGGCCTGAACTTGTGCTCACTCCTCTGCAGAAAAATGCATGAGTGAAAATGTACTGAAAGGCTGGACTCTATTTAACTGTCATATGAAGATCCAGTAATTGATTGACTTGATTTGTTTTTCAAAATTACTATTCTAAGAAAGCGATTTAACAAGCTTTAAGTCAGAAAGCAGTACTGACAGAATGTTTCATCCTTATCTGGAAAGTTTCCAAGGGTACCAACTATGGTCTTCTTAGACAGTAAGGCAAGAATCTTTGTGTGTTGCTTGATCAGCGCCTGCATCTGAAATTTGTTTCTGGGAATACTGGTTGACAGAAAGCCTAAACAAGAAGGCAGTTTTGCTTAAATATCACAGCCAGATTGCATGCACATGAGGTATATCTTATCACTTGTGTTTTGAAAAGGCAGGCTCACAAAAGATGAATGCAGCATATGAGTAGAAGGTGTTGGCATTGAGGTCCCACGGATATCAGTGCAGTGCTTTCTTAGAACATTTTTCAATGTTTAAGTAGCATTTATGAAAAATTGTTGTAACTGAGAAACTAAAGAAATAGTTTTCTCATCTATCCTAGGGAGAAATCAATTAATGAGATCTGTGTATGTTATTAATTACTATTTGCCAGATCAGTTCAGAAATCATAGATAGCATTCCTCATTATATATTAAGTAAGATTTAGTTATAACAAATGAGAACAACCATTCTAGACAAAATACTCAGAAACTAGCAAAAAATGCAGAGAGAACATTCCTCAATCTTTTAATTATTCATCAAGAAAGAGAAATAGGTTGGCCTTGGCTAGTACAGGATGAAGAACAGAAAGCTTCAGCTGTACAAACACAACCCATTGATGGAGTGGAACGATAGATTCGCAGTGAATCCCCGAAGTATCCAGTCATTGTGATACTATGGTGAACATTCCATAAATGCTGAGCATACTAGTAAAAGATGCTATCTCTAAAATGAAATGGAAGAATAACCTGGTCACCCAGCAGGAAGTGACAACTGGACAGCAGGCATCTGTAGAACTGCGATCAGGAAGGTGTAGAAAGTGCCACCCGGTAGGAAGAGTGTGAAGGGAGGTGGGCTTTCTTCCTCAGTCACAGTTCTTGATCTGGTGGGTTGAACACCTAGCGCAAACAGTTTATTTCTGCTCAAAAATCACAGCATGAATCACTGGTACCACAAAGAAAATTGTTGATTTTTCAACAATGTGATTTGTCAGTATTGGTGATGTACCAGTATATGTATAGGCGTCTGCTGCAGGGAGCACACAGGTTAACTGGTATTTCTCTCCGTTTCCCCATCTTTCCAAGAAGATCTGCTTCTAGCACTTGCATATTTTCATCTAGATTGGACCAGCAAGGAGCACATGAAGCTAATTTTCCACAGTCTCTGCTAGGTCTATGTGAATTAGGGCCAACTGTTTGGAGTTGAGCTCAAACATCACAATGAAGGAATGTGAAGAACAATGGAGTTTGGAGGGGTTGCAGGGGGGTGCATTTCTGCAAAAAGTCAATGACTAAGTTTTAACTGACAAGTTGGAGAAGTATTTCTATATCCAGCCCTGAAAAAGTAACCCTCTTCTGATACAAAGGAGTGCCTTGCTATTAACTTCAGCAGGAGCAAAACCTTTTTTTGCTTGCTGCCCAAATGCAAAACCAGCGCAGAACCACTAATCAATCACATTTTGCCCTAAAGGTCTGCATGACTTAGTCACTCCAAAATTATCTGTTATTCGTGTTAAGAAGAGTTGCTAACTAGAATGCCAGGAATATTATAAAGTAGCTAATTTGTTTATTTATTGCTAGTTCTGCAATTAATACAAGGTTAATTCTTTCAAAAACTATTAAGCCTGAACCAGCTGAATGGTTAGGAGGAAAGAAGAAGTGATCATTACTACTGACTTTACACATGCGAAACAGTCTTAACAGGGTTTAGCATTTGGGCCTATTTCATTAGCTCGCTTTATTATCAATCTCAAGATGGGTTTGTATTCAGATAAGTTTGAAATGGTTGATTGTTTCAAACTCGGAGAAAGCAGGTGGAATCACAAACTACAGAATCATCTGAGATACCTAAGGACTGTCAGCTGCATATAGAAACATGAAATTCAATGCTAATTAAATAAAAACACTGCTACATAGCCAAGGAAAAGATGAAGTGGATCAATACTGAGAGGACAGATACATAAGGGGAACCAGTCTGAAAAAAGCCAAGGGGGACAGACTGCAAATATCAACTAACAGAGACAGACTACAAATGTTAACTAACATGTTAACTAAGGTTATTTTTTGCATATAAAGAAGGAAAAAAGGAAACTACACATAAAGCTAAGGTAGTGATTTGGTTTTCATGACCTGGGACAAAGGCGCACAAGATAGTGTTTACAGTTGTCTTCCTCACTAGCCAGTTCCCTGAATGCTTATGCCTTTTAAGCTCACTTGATTTTCCAGACAGAGGACAGACAGTATGACAGCAAGGACTGGGCCTGGCTGAGGGCTCTCTCTCTCAGAGGCAGGATTTTGTTTTCATGCAGTACATGCACTGACACTGGGTTCCCAGGGCCAACCAAGTATGCTGCTTGAAGATGTGTGGTGGCTCATCACAAAGCAGCATTTAACACAAAAATAGAAAAAAACGTAAAGGGAGACAAGCAGTGCCATGACACATCCATAGAACAATGTCAGCTTACTTCAGCCGAGGGTTAGGCCAAGTCTGACTGTAACCCCGCTGTGAAAGGTGGTGTTTGCTGGTGACCCACAGCTGAGCACCGTGGGCCTGCTGCTCCTCCTCGCTGTGACTGAGGCATCAGTTACATCCCCAGCCATTAACCATTTGCATTGGCTTAAAAGTCAGGAGATGGGATTTGGGTTTTGGGGATTTGCTGGGGTTTTGAGTAACTTGATTCAAATTTTGTCTATTATTTGCCTTTTGGCTCCTGAACTTCTACATTCATGGCCTTAATTTTTTTTAACTTTTTTTTTTTCAAAGCCTTGTGCCTAAAAGTGAGGCGAGCTGATAAATAAATCACTGGCTCCCAGCACAAGAAACTAGTGACACAAATAGTAACCCTTCTTGGGTTACTGAGTCATTTACAGGCCAATCCTGATTTTCTCTACATTTTCTCATTCAATAACTTTACTCATAGGCTTTTTTTGCAGGAGGGATGTTTTGTACTGAAAACCACATGCTGCTATTTCGTATTCAAATCTTGTGGTTTGTCTTTTTAGACATCCTGAGTTCTTTAGGATTTTAGTCTGCACCTCTCTTTAAGGACATGCATTCTCTCATTTGTATTTCAGCAAGGTCTTAGAGGCTTTCCATAGTTAACTCAGGGGAGAACTTGGCAGGCTTTTATAGAAATGCTATCCTTGCCAAAATGCCTAAATCTTGAAAAAACAAAGAGGTAGCTGCTATTAGTTTACTATTAATATAGCTCATATTCTGGTACAGCATCTAAATGTTATATACAAAATATAATGTTGCACATGAGAAATGTCTACCATGACATGAAAGTTGTATGCAGCTGAAACAAAGCCTTTGATCTTCACTGTAACCAGCAGACAGCCTTGATTCATTTCACATTAACAGTGCTATAAACCTCATTCTCCCCCAAAAGTTCATGATGACTCATAATGAAAACCCAGTAATTTTTAATGTTATAGTTCAGGACCTACTAAAATATATAATTTTGAAATAGATCAATTTGATTTCATGTTATTCCCAACAACAACAACAAAAAAAATCTTTGCTGGGTACTTTCTGCTACTTAAATCCACCCAGAATAATTTCTTAGCTTTTGCATTGTTTAGCATTTAGTTCTTCACTGCTCCTTGTTCCCTTCACCCTCTCCTATTTTGTTCATCAGCCAGAGTATGCATGTTACTGTCAATGGTAACATTTAAATTTTAAGTCCTTTGAGGACAGAATTTATTGTCTTGCTTGGCTGTATAGCATCTGGAATGGCAACATCATTTGACAGCAAAAATAGTCAAAAAAAAAAGAAAAGTATTTCTATGCACAGTAAGTCTTACAGAACAACAGCTTTAGATAGACCCTATAATGTGCCAGTGAAAGTACAACAAATTATAAAATATCTACTAGTTTACAAACAAAAATAAATTCCCCAGCCAAGCAAGCTTGTTCTTGGAATATTGCTCCTACATTTAGAAGAGTAACAGAGAACATGGAAGAGCAGAGCCAGTATCAGCACAATGTATGAGCTCAGAAAGGCAAAGCAGACTGGATGGTTGTGCTGCCTGTGGGATCTTAGTGCAGTGTTACTGGCTAGCAAAGGCTCTCAGTGTTTCTCAGGTGAGAAGGGACCTTTACTGTTAAAGTAACTTCATGAACGTTTTAGTCCCACAGTTTCTCTGGACTCGAGATAGGATGGCTTTTGCTGTCATCATCTTCAGTACACTGGAATATGCACTACTTGCGCACACGGCCTCAAGTAGGCAGGTTTCAGCAGTGCATGGCAAATAGTTTTATACCTGCATCTCTGAGCAAAAAGCACTTGACACTAGTTGAAATAAAACCTTCTACATCTTTTTTCCTGTACAACCCTTCACAGAAAAGTCACTCTAGAAAACTACAATAGAGCCCCCACCTTGTTGAGAGAAAATGCACTGCAGTGCCAGAAGACACAGGGTGCACGTGCAACACCACACCCTGAAACCTCTATACACTAATTAGTATCTGGTTTAGATTATAAAGTTCTGCAAGAAACAGCCATACTTGTTAAATACCTTAATAGTATCAGGAAGGTGAAAATGTTGTCTTTTCTCCTTTAATTGTCTAAATACACTGTCCATGGTTTCTTCTACTGAGGGAGCTGGTTCCATGCTTGTGGCTTCCTGTGTCCCAGCCTCTTTAGTGGTCCCGGTGCTTTCACAATGATCATTTCTTCGGGGTGCTCTAGAGGTACAGTTTTGTTCTTCTGACATTCTGAGTTTCAGGTCTGAAAGGCAAATTACTTGGCAAGTAGATGGATTAGAAATACTTCAAATAAGTTTCTTCTGACACTGTAATTGTGCACTTCTTGCATACAATTATTATTATACCACAGTTGTCTAAGACAGTAACTCTGCTTCACTTCAACATCTTATAGCTGCTTAAAGGGAAATCCAATGGTCAAGGGATGAGATGTGTCCAGATCAATGAAACTTATAGAACATATGTACTTTTTTTCCTCCAAGCCCATCTTTGACATAAAAGGCAAGGACTGAAGAGGCACCGGGTTAAAGAGTGGGGTCTGAGCAGGAATCAGTGCAGAATTTCAGTGGGAGTGAGGTTAAGAATGGGTCTTGTAAGGACAACCAGCACTTGAGAATATTTGGGGAGGTTTGGTGTGGGGGTATATGGAAGCAGAGCTCACTCTCTCTCCCCCTTCTCATCACTAAACCCATGCACTCTCATTGGTTTGACGTCTGGATAAGTAAGAACATGTCCAAGCCTGCTGTAGCGAATGTTGTCTAGGGCTGCGGTCCTACACAGACACTTTCCTGGAGAAGAGGCAGGAAAGCGACCTGCCCTGTTCTCACCCCCGCTGTGCTTGCCTGCCCTCCTGTGCTGCTGTGCAAGTGGTGAGGAGGATGAAGGCCCTTCCCTGAGAGGGGTTGGGGAGGCTAAGCTGTGCTACGGAGCCCACCATGCCAGCTGCCAGGAGCCGTGTAGTCCAGGACTGCATAACCAACCCCATGGTCCTCAAGCACAATTTAAACCATAACCCACCCTTCCAGAGAGTACGCTGCCATCCCAGCCAGGCTGCTGAGCTGGTTGTCACAAGGAGAATCAGTCACTTTGCTTAAATGACTTCCCTTGGCAGAAAAGCACCTGAATAACCCAGCAGAAGACATAAAGGTTACAGTGTGTCCTAGATCCCAGTCAGCAGCCTACCTGGATGCAATAAAGTATGTAAGTGTATTAATTTGACACCAAGCCAAAGACCCTTGAGCTCCAGAGACCTGCATTGAGCTACAAGGAAATTTAATTAAGGTCTGAATTAGCTTCCATAAAACCAGGCTTTTTGTTCCTAGCATGTGCCTGGCTAGTGAAGGACCTTGGGCAAGGCAGGAGGTTGATAGATCCAAATGCGTTAAATTTATTGAAATCCGTGCAGAAACAGTAACATGTATTTTTTAGCTGCGACAGCCTGAGGATACAAGCCAGGTTGGTAGGGAAAAGCAGTAATTTGTAGTAAACTCATAGAACAAGGAAGGATGGACAAACCTCCCCCACTTGAAGAAGGACCTGTGAGCACGTGAGTGTTTTTTCCATTTCAATTGCACCTCTCTTGTGAACCTCATGAATCCTGATTCACCTAAAACCAGTATTATTCAAGATAATAAAACCAAAAGTGTTCACAGGATCAGGGCATTCTGGGTATAAAGTTGGGGCTGATCTATGAAAAGCTAAACCCCCTGGATGGCTGAAGTGATGGTTGAGTCAGAGAGATAATTTTCAGAAAGTTAACTATTTAGTTTGGAGGTGCTTGGGGATTTGTTTTAGGGCTGATAAAGATAAGAATAGGGTTAAAGGTTGGAGCTGATGATCTTAGTGGTCTTTTCCAACCTAGATGATTCTATGATTCTATGATATCCTCTCATTTGCCATCCTGCATTTGTAACACAAAGTTCAAGGGAAAAAATAAAAGACCAATTTAATAATCACACAGCATAGTATTTAAGAGGGAACTTTCTAGAAGAAATTTACTGAAAGATGAGTTTCTGATTCTTTATTTACCACAATCACACCCTCTACACCTACATTCTTAAATATATCCACAGAAGAGATGAAAGGCAATACTACAATTTAATTCTTAGTGAGAAACTATTTATAATGGGGAAAAAAAAAAGATAAATTATAAATAGCCTTAAAAAAAAAAAATCAGTCTTGGCTACATTATCCCTGAAGGCAAGCATGTGATATACCCACAGATGTTAATGGAGTAGTGTGCAGACAGTCAAACACAAAACTTGACCTCAAGACCAAATCTAATATCAAGGAAAGATCTGGTTTTATCATCAAAAATAATAGCTTTAGAGTTGTGTAACCTCAGTCCTAAAGAAACACCTTGCACCTACATTTGTACTATTACAAGGACACTTTTAGCTTTTTAGTTCTGTATTTCAGACACTCATAAAAATATTCAGAATAATAGTGCCTTTTGCATGAATTTTAATAGTGATGAGGGAGAGATGATGTCTTTTTTCCTCTTCCCTTTTTTACCTTTGTCATGAGGGTTGAACTGACTGACTTTAATCCCTGCTTTCAGGAATCAAGGCAAGTCACATCATCTAATAGCTTTGCTGTCATTGGGAGACTTATTGCTACGCACTGTGAAAAATAAGCAGAGTACTGAGGTTAGAAAACTAGCTCTACAATATTCCAGGTACACTCATACTTCCAAATGCTTCAGCAATAAAGTGAAATGACATAACTGTTATGTACCTTTGAGCTGCTTACGACCTCTGGCCAAGTCATTCATCCATTTCAGAACTTCAGGATTGGAAGTTTTGTCACCATGTGAAGGCTGAATATAAAGAAAAAAGGAAGAATGAGACAGGAGCTGATGGTTTTACAGTCAAACAGATAAAAACCTATCCACATCTGGTGTGCTAAAAAAATCTCCACAGTTGCAACTGCAAAATGTAATAGTGTCATACAGAGCCTTTGTTTTGATCATGATACTGCTTTGCTGTGACTTATCTCACCCCATTGTGGCATAGTGCTACATGGATATCAGTATTTTTCCCTCTGATCCTCAAAAATCCCCATTTAAATTCCTGACTAACTGCATAAGTAATGTCAAGTGACTTCAAAAGGACTGGTCAAATACCTAATGTTATTCAAGTTCCAAAGTAATTTCCAGGATGGTAAACTAATTGCTCTGTCCCTTTCAGGCATAAACCTTTAAGGCTTTACGACAGTCATTCTCTTTGGAAAAAAGCAGTTTAAAAATTTCACCTGAATTGCTTAAATAATCAAATGAAAAAATCCTGTGCAACAGAGTGATTTGAAAAGCAACAAACAACAAAAGCTTTGTATATCTCTTCTTTCTCCGCATTTCTCTTCTTTCTTTGCATTTCTCTTCTTTCTTTGCATTTAGAGATTGCCTTCAAATTAAAATCAGTTTACACTAGATCTTCAAAACTCACATATTTAAAATGGCAAAACAATTTAGCAAAATTAAACCTCTGAAATAATTTCTTTTCTAACATAAGATTACAAGGTGATCCTATGTTTGCATAATTTTCATTTTAATGCAGTGATAAAATATCACCCTCTTCCATGTTGTATACATGTTGGCACCACAAATGTTTTGATAGGTTCATACTGCACAAGTCAGATTACACAAACTAGCTCAATATGAGCAATGATCTTGCATACACTGCACAGAGCACACCTCAAACAACCCCCTGTCAGTAACACAATTTGTATTTCTCTAATTTCTACCATCAGCCTCTATTGCACCCCGTGCTTTGGAGGTTTACGGGAGTCTGACGGAATGAAGAAATCTGCACAGCGAGTGACAGTTTCTAAAGTAAATGACTTCTAGAAAGTAAATAAGTAGCTTTTCATCTTTTGAGTCATTTTGGTTCACAAGCCTGTCAGCTATGTTTCACTGATTCACACTTCCCACACATCTAGAAGATGGGTGTTTTGCAGAAGAGGTAATCCAAAGAAAATGTAAATTAAGAGTCTCGGAACTACTGCATACACTGAAAGATGAGAAAAAACATTCCCTCATTGATGATATTCCTATTCCATTTTAAAAAAAATATATATATATCCTGTCTGCTATTGTTTTGCGTAAGTTTAAATACACTGGGATTCTCGCCTGCCTCTTGTAGTATTTTTTTCAATTACTATGTTACCAGGTATTTTTTCTCTTGCTCAAACTTTTCTTCATACTTCTTAATTTTCCTCTTGAGACTCTGAAGATGCTTGGTAAGTTGTGCTACTGTTTGTGGTTCTTTGCACTCTTCACAGTTACATCTAGAAGAACTTCTTGGCCTGCGAAAGACAAAAGCATAGTAGCTAGATCAAAGAGCAGGCTGTGATGGACCATGCCTTATTTCAGGCACACTTCACTCTTTGCTAGCACTTCAGAATTGGCAGCTAGGTTCTTTTACTGGATAGAGACAGTTTAGTTTTACAAACAAAACATTAAACAATTACTTTTGCTAATGAGTTCACCAGGTGTCTTTCACTCTCTTGATTTCTTTTAAATTAACTGTGGGATTTCTGAATATTTTTCAGAAGTTTAATCCAGTAAATCACAATCTGATTCAGTATTTACATTTAATATCCACATCTTACTTCACAAACCTTCCAACTGTAACAGGAGACTGTAGTGAACTGATTTGTAAAAGTAAGCACAGGAAGATTTTTACTACCTTGAATAAACATTATCATTTTGAGGGCAGTTTAGTTTCTGGTGTTTTACAATTATAAATTAATAGATCTGATTATGATTCACATGCAGCTGACAGTTATGTATATAAGCTTATAAGAAGGTTTGGTTTCTGTCTGAAACTCACAGCTAGGTTTCTGGAGATCACATAAATGGATTGTTCGTATGTTCTATGATACTCTCATACCTAGTGAATTATTTAAGCTATAGTTCCATTACAGCTGAAATTTTTTATATTGTACCTTGATAGCTCTCTTATATTCACTCATCATATTACTTACTAATGAACATTTAAACTTGCTAACTATAACTAACAAAGACTTCAAGCAACATTTTACTGTTACGACTGGAAAAAACACTAGATCCTGCTTCTGATATTGTGAATTAACCATGTCAAAATATGCTATGATATCCAAATTTCTTGTTTATGACTTCACAGTAACTGAAAAAAAAGCATAAAGAATTAAAGACTGTGGATTTTACAAAAATGATTTAAAATACATTTTCTTACATCATGAAAGGTTGAGCACTTGGAGGAGAAGGGGCAGACTCTGTGTCTAGATTAAATCTTTGGCTTTGGCTAAAGATAGAGCAGCGTGGTGACAAAAGAGGATTGTCTCCATCTGTAATGTGATACAGCAATCGACTGGTCCCTAGGGAGTGATGTTCTTGTGGACTCCTGTCCACATCATTCTGCCAGTCTCTGTGGGCTGGAACAGGCTCTAGAAAGAAAGCATAAACCAGTATGGACTGAGGGTCACTCACAAGATATTTAGCTACCTAGCAAATACAAATCTATACTTACAAAGCATAAGTATTCAATGTAAACAGCAAATAGGTCAGCAAAGTATCACATGAAGGATGAACATATTACTGAGGATGAGAAAATAGAAAGAACAGTTACTGGCTTAACAAAGTATTTTTGAGTTCCACAGGAGAATGTAGATGGGTGTGTTTATAAACTGTGAAGTGTAATAGAAAGATGGAGAGTTTCCCAAAATAACAGCATTAATTATATTTTCATACATCTGTTTGCTTTGGAAAGCTGCATTCCTGAAGAAGATGATGGAAGTACAAAACAAGGTTAATTATGTGATTTAACATTTAGTCCTCTGGTCAACAGAAAAGCAGATCAAAATTATAATATGTCCCGATGCTAAGAATCTCCAGTGTTGCTTGCAGTATCTTGCAGAATTTCATTAAGGTTTGAAGTAACATACCCATAGGAAAAGAACAGCAACCAATAACACTCAAGGTAGTTATTCAAGGTAGTGTGCAGTGACTGCTAGTTGGCGGAGTCATGCTTCTGATACTACGTTAATATTATCTTGGGCTATAAATGGAAAACTCACCTCAGGTGCCTCAAAAGGTGAAATTTGTTCTATAGAAATATACATGCTAGAAGTCGGAATGATTTATTCTGGACAGAAAAAGTAGGAATTGGTGGACTTCATCACATTGATTCTGTTTATGGGTAGCAAAATATCAAAAGTGCATCTTCCCTTTTCTGTACTTGGGTACATTAACGGGAAGAACCATTGAATCGTCTTCCTCACTCTCAGGAAGTGAAATGGGTGAGGACGAACTAGTCCAGGCAATATTTTTGCTATCAGGTGATTGTACTTTGAAGCAGATTATACTTTTAGGGAGAAACTCCACGTTCTCATAAAAGCACTCCCCACAAAACCAGTTAATATACGCTAAAGCAAAGAACGTGCTCCATCTCAGGTTCCCCTACATCAGTTTCCATACTACATAACATTTTACACCAGCTACATTTTTTTCCTCTAAAACCATGTATACATACAGCTTTTAAATTCATATCTATCATTTTTTTTATTTCCAAGCAGCATGTACGCTATTTCTAATGAGTGTTGTATTTGCAATATAGCATGCATTCTAGTACATTTCACAGAATCTTTTCATTCAATGGAAGTCTAAAACTGTGCAGAAAAACAACTGTACATGGATTTGTTCACAGAAAAGCAGGCAGGTTTAGAAAAGCTCTTTCACCTTCACTTCCTTTCCATTTTCTCCTTTGTACGTGGGTCATGACATTCCCATGGTAAGCAGGTATTTTTTTCAGAATTTTAATGGAACTTTTGCACTACATTTTATTTGACCTCATCCCAACAGATACTGAAGCTACAAATCCCTATCGCTGCACTGGGACAGTGGGGACAAACCAGTGCTGAACAACACCCTTCACAGAAAGCAGGTATTGCTTTCAAAAAATGTAGTTACAGTGGCCTAAAATACCATTTTATCAAGCACTGTCCAACTGTTTTTGCTTAACAGACAACAAAAAAATACAATTGTATATTCTATAGTCAGATTTCTGTCATGAAAAACTTACACTTGAATTTTGTATCTGTAAGTTCATCTACTCTAACAGCACGACCAATTATAATTATTTTATGCATTTTCATAATGAGACAACGTAGCTGATTATTAATTCTAACCTAGCATCTTTCCCCTAAGTGCTTCACACTTTGTAGGTCAAATTGAACTCTCCAAGATACCAGAGAAACACCCAAAGCTTCTAAATCATGTACAAGACTAAAATCCTCCCGTAGAGAGATCCAGAAAGGCATCTGGGAAAAGAAAGGGTAGAGCATTGTACTAGCCATGGAGAATTATGTACACAGACAACACAAAGTGATAATGTCTGGAAAAAATGTTGTTCTGGAAAAAAAAGGTGTTGTCTCCTTCTGGCAACTAATCTTTCCTTACCCTATAAGACTTAAAAATTAATAGTTTTGGTTTGATGGTTGTTTGGATTTTTTTTACTTCTGAAAAACAATATTGTCAATGAGAAGAAACTGGTTTTCCTTTTTCCATCTTTGACCTTCAGTAAACATATAATCACTATGCAGCAGACTGACTAAGAATAATTTCACTACTTCTTGTGCTCTGTTATTTAAAGGAATAAATTCTTTTATAGTAATATTGAGTATCTGTCTCCTCACTATGAAAGGAAAATGATGTTATAAAAAAATCTTCCATTCCGTATATGATAAGTACAGGAAAAAAGTTTCCAACATTTGAACTCTGACTTCCTGTAGAGCCAGAAGTACTTCTCTTACAGGGTGCAGCCTTTACTGCCAGTAAACTGTATTTGGTCACAAACGTATGCTCCTTTTCGCATTTGCAACCAGACAATTTTACTAGGCCTAACCCAGTCTCAGAAATGGAAGAAAAGTACATATTCAAGCTAGAAATTCCTTGAAGAAAAATGCAAAGGATAAGTAGTGGGTGGAGTAGCTCCAGCGTAAAAAGAAAAACACATAGCTGCAGTGAGTTCAAGGAGGTTTTTTTACTCAGCTAGAAAACGAAACGGAGACAACCTGCGTGCCATGTGAATTTGGGAATATCTCCCAAAGGCCAGGGCTCTTGCATTTGTCTGGCATCAGGGCTTCATGACAGCATTGCTTGGCTAAAGTTTGCAAATTGGTCCAACTTTGATGTGGCCCCAAGAACGGTTTTAGTCCTAATCCTACTACAGATGCATTAAATTACTACGTACTGTCCAGAAGTGGTCAGCAAGTAATTCAAACAGATTAATTTACATGACCTAATCACTAGAATAGCAGAATATCTCAGGATGATGACAAGTTATAACCAACCCAATCTTTAACTAATGCTTAGGCCCACCATCCCGATTCCAGTTCTATGTGGATCCTAACCAAGACACTAAGCATTATTAACAATAACACAATGAAACTTGTTGCATGTAAAGAAGAATATGCAGATGCAATGTGTTCACCACTCAACACGATGCCTGTGAATGCCAGTATCAGGATTATTAATTTAAAAGACATTCAGAAGATCCTGTAGTTAAGTTCAGCTCTTCACTGCTCAAGTCACATATTTGATGTATACTCATATGCAAAAGTTATAGAAATTATTCACTCTCTGCTTTTTTTGTTATCCTTTACAAAAATCTAGCTTAATACCCCCTTGCAATACTTTATGGCTTCCCTTTTCCATCTCTAATTTGAGTTTTTACATACTCAAAAATAAACTGGAAATTGCTGACTTAGCTCAGAGATAAGACTTAAAATTTGCATCCTGAAATACCCTATCATTTTCCCACACTGTTCTACCTTAATTCATCATACATATAATTTGGATTTTTTTCTGATTTCTGTTGCCTGGGATGTGAAATAAAAGAAATTAAATAGACGACACAATCATCTTCATTTTTTATATAATACATTTATACATCCTTATACAATTTTTTTTTATTGCCTGATTCACTAAGCAAAGGCTAATAACTAAAGGTGTAATATATATGGCACATTCTCTAAAAACTCTGCTCCTAGCCTGGTACACACCTCTGGACCTTCATACAAGTTCCAGCTGAAATAGCCAATAGTCCCATGTGACAACTGTACCTAAACTCAATGTATCAGAAGATTTCATTAGTAATTTAAGAGACAGAATTAGACTGCACAATGGCAAACCCCCACAAACCACAGAGCTGATGCTGGCAGGAACGAGTGCACATTAAAGTCCATTAAATAGGCAAGCTTTAACTAGAGCATGAGTTTAAACTGCTAGAGTGAGCAAGCATGCTCTGAACTGTGTAAGAGAAATGCTTCATCATCCAATATTTGCCTGTGCAGCTGGAGACATGTAAGAAGAGAGTATTGGAAACAGGGCTCTCTAACAGTATGAATTAAAAGAAAATCCAGTCAAAACAGCAAATATAAGCAAACGAAACAATTATGAATCACCCTAAGAAAGAATTATGAAAATACTAGAACAAAATAATTCGGTAGACTACCAGTAAAGGAGGAAAACCTCACCCTTTCATAAAGGAAAAGCATCAGGGCAGATTTTGGATGTGCTGTGAAATGTCTCTGCCTATGCAGCACAGATATGAGATCTGACTCTGCTTGAGCCACACCAAGGCACTAGCACCAGTGCAAGTTCGAAACCTGCACCCAAGAGCTATTAAGGTATTTGCCTAGATGGGCTAAAGCATCCATTTTTCTAGATAAAAAAACCACAATATTTAGCATTTTTTACATTCCTTCATCTTTGTAATAATTTGGATACTACATATCATTTTCTTAATCGTGCCACGCAAATCGCAAACTTTAGAATTTCCTAAGCAGAACACTATAATTAGTGATTTATTTTTTTTTTACTTAAATAACCTGTTATTTCTTGCTGAAAATTCTGAGCAAACAGCTTCTGAAATAAGTTCTTTTGAACCCAGCCTTTATTCTGACATAAAACATCAATTGCAAAGGGGTTACTGACCTATCTGCCTTAATTTAGACTTTACATGGTGAATGATTTAAGTGTTTGTGTATTCATGTCACTTGTCTATGAGACGTATTAGTCATATTGCCTTTGACCTATTTTTCACGAACAGTGATTCCTCTTCTACTGAGCGTCACGACTCTGCCAGCCCCGTGACTACAAGCAATGAATTGACAAAAATAGTGCCGAGCCTTAGAGCTATTTATTTGCAAGGACTGGTTTCCATATTGAGGAAAGAGGGAGAGATAACACGCCCCAGTTTGTCCAGATGGGTAATAATACAGGTTCATGAATGTTTAAAATCCACATGCTGTAAAACTCACCTTCCCGATCTCTCTGCTGATGCATTAAATTAAAATCATTAATAAGAGAAATGAAGTGATATTGCTCTGACAAAAAGAATGACAAAAATAGAATTACATGATACAGCCATGTGATCTCACACAATACAGACATAGGGAGTAAAGAGCATAAATTTACTTGAACAGCAACAAACAAAACAGATTAAAACTGAAAATAAAATTTTTAAAAAATGGGATTCTTAAAATCTGTCTGAAAAGCAAGACTCTCTCTCAGAAAAACAGAAGGTTATAGCCATCAATTTCCATTCTTTATCAGGTGTCATCCCTTTTAACTTTACACAGCATTTGCATTGGGAAATAGTGCTTTGCATTAGCTCTGCACTGTTTCCCAGAAGACTGCAAATCTGATCTTAAACTGCAAGTCACAAGGCTTTTTTATAATTGCAAATAAGAACACACCACAACATGATCGCTTACCTCCACAACTGGCCCCATCAGTTTGCACACTGGTTTGGACTGATGAAGTGGCTGGATCCTTGGGTGCCGGCAGCTGAGGAGTTTCTTCCTGGGTCGGCAGAAATGCAGAGCACAGATCGGTTTCAAGGGCTTGTAGCTTCAACAAAGAATTCTGCAGACAAAAGCAGAACATTGGGCTAGAGAGAGAACAACAGAATACAGCGACAGCTCTTCAACTCACAGAGCCCATTCGCAGCGTCCGCAAAGGGGTGTTCCACCAGCAGCTCTGAGAGGATGTGCAAGAGAGCAAACATGCACTATTCCATTAATTTCTTGACTTCTGGTTATTTAAGTCCCAATTTACATGGATTATTCATGACACATGGGAAAGACGACTTCGTCAGCAAAAGACAGATTATTCTTGGAAGCCAAACTGAGATGGAGTCCCTTTTCTTGGTCTTGAAGCGATACATTAAGCAAGTATTTCATTCATTGGGCTGACATCATGATCTGATGATATTATGTCCCTCCCCATTTACCATTCATAAAAAGCCAAAATTCCCTCTCCAGCCAGGGAGTGCAGTACGCGGCAGTGAACAAAGAGTTACTGAGAAGAACACGCTCCCGCAAGGGATCCTTGGAAGAGATTTTTTTTAGAGATATTTCTTTCTGTAGACACAGCTTTTGTGTAGGCTGCTGCTGCTTCTACAGGGCAACCAGTTCATTTCCTATCCGCTGCAAAGGTAAAATTAACAGATCATTGTCACTTGCTGCAGGCAAATCATTGAGGACAAGGCTCGTTATCTATAACATCATTTCCAGCTACTGTGTCAAGCTTGGCCCATTTCTCATTTGAATCTCTAATGCTGTCTGCAATATTCAGCAGCAGAATCTGACACCAGCATCTTGCTGTGATGTAAATGCTGTCAAATCCCTAATCACCATCTGACTCGTCACTACTGATACCCCACATATTCCCCTCTCTCAAGGGAAATACAGCTTGCAACATAAACCAAAAATCACGCAAGGCTGTCTTAATAATCACACAGCTGCCACATACAGAATTTACAGAAAATGTTAAGCATTTTCTGAAAAAAAAACAGCAAAACACAACCTTAGTTACAACAGAAAAAAAATATTCCTCAAGTTTATACCCTGAAAAGCTCTTTTCTCCACTCTGTCATAGGCCTTAAAAACTATTTATTGATTCACTTAATGAAATAATGAATTTATTTATTGAAATAATTTCATTTGTGTAACCATACGTCACATAGTGAATAGTTTAATATGTCTTTGTATTATTTTTATTGTAGTACAGCCCTCTTCTAAAATCAAGGATGCCAGTGCTTTTAGGTTAAAAAAATAAAAGAAGGAAATGAACTTGGCTGAGAACAGCAGGGAAGACTTTCAGCCTTAATCCTTTCATTCTTTTTATAGAATTCAGGCAGTGAAAAGGGAGCAGAAAGTAGCTCTTGTCTAGGAGATAACTCAAAATAGGGAAGTTTCAAAAAAATCACAAGATCACCATAATTAGATCCTATGACCCTCTATGTGCTATCAGGAGTGCTTCAAAATCCGTATCCCATTCCACCAAACAGATTGGGTTACAATCAAACACAAAAAGCGGGTCCACAGAGAAGGATCTGGGAGTGCTGGTGCACAATAAGTTGTCCATGGGACAGCAATGTGCCCTTGTGTCAAAGAATTCCAAAGGTATCCTGGGGTGCATTAAGAAGAGTGTGTCCAGCAGGTCGAGGGAGGTTCTCCTCCCCCTCTACTCTGCCCTAGTGAGACCACACCTGGAGTATTGTGTCCAGTTCTGGTCTCCCCAGTTCAAGAAGGACAGGGAAATACTAGAGAGAGTCAAATGGGGGCTACGAAGATGATTAAGGGACAGGAACATCTCTCTTATGAGGAAAGGCTGAGACACCTGGGGCTGTTTAGCCTGGAGAAGAGAAGACTGAGAGGGGATCTTATTCATGTTTACAGATAGCTGAAGGGTGAGTGTCAAGTAGAAGGGCCAGTCTCTTTTCTGTGGTGCCCTTTGATAGGATGAGGGGCAACGGTCACAAACTGGAACACAGGAGGTTCCACCTCAACATGAGGAAAAACTTCTTTACTGTGAGAGTGATGGAGCACTGGAACAGGCTGCCCAGAGAGGTTGTGGAGTCTCCTTCTCTAGAGACTTTCAAAACCCACCTGGATATGTTTCTGTGTGGCCTGCCCTAGATGATCCTGCTCTGAGAGGGAGACTGGGCTCAGTCTCCAGAGGTCTCTTCCAACCACTACCATTATATGATTCTATGTTACTTCAAGCATTTGGAAAATAAATTCTGATATATAAAAAAAATATATTCACTTTGCATCACTATTTCTTATGATACATTAAGAAAAGTTTTCTAGGTGGAGACCTGTGAAAAGTGGACTTCCTCAGGGGTCTGTTCTGGGTCGAGTGCTGTTTAACATCTTTGTCAGCAACACGGGCAATGGCATTGAGTGCACCCTCAGCAAGCTTGCCAATGACACCAAACTGTGAGGTGTGGTGGACTCGAGGGAAGGGATGCCAGCCAGAGGGAACTTGACAGGCTGGAGAAATGGGGCAGTGCAAACTGCATGATGTTCAACAAGTCAAAATGCAAGGTCCTGCATCTGGGTCGGGCCAATCCCAGGCACAATTACAAACTGGGTGCAGAGTGGGTTGAGAGGAGCCCTGAAGAGAAGGATTTGGGGCTGTTGATTGATGAGAAGCTCAACATGAGCCAGCAGTGCACTCATGCAGCCCAGAAGGCCAACCGTATCCTAGGGTGCGTCAAGAGGAGTGTGGCCAGCAGATCGAGAGAGCTGATTCTCCCCCTTTACTCTGTTCTTGTGAGACCCCACTTTGAATACTCTATCCAGTTCTGGTGCCGCCACCATAAGAGGGACATAGATCTGTTGGAATGAGTCCAGAGGAAGGCCAGCAAGATCATCCAGGGGTTGGAGCACCTCTGCTATGAGGATAGGCTGAGGGCACTGGGATTGTTCAGCCTGGAGAAGAGAAGATTCCAGAGTGACCTTATAACTGCCTTCCAATACTCGAAGGGAACCTACAGAAAGGCTGGAGAGGGATTTTTCACAAGAGTGCCCAGCGATAGGACAAGAAAAAATGGTTTTAAACTGAAGGAGAATAGGTTTAACGGGATCTGAGGAAGTTCTTCAGTATGAGGGTGGTGAGACTCTGGAAAAGATTGCCCAGAGAAGTTGTGGATGCCCCCTCCCTGGAGGCGTTCAAGACCAGGCTGGATGAGGCCTTGAGTAGCCAAGCCTAGTTGAGAGGTGTCCCTGCCCATGGCACAGGGGTTGGATTAGATGATCTCTGAGGTCCCTTCCAACCTAAGCTATTCTATGATTCTATGATTATGGTAAGTTCAGTATAAAAGCATTCACATGGACTACATGGTTAAACATTGCATTTTGGCAATGTTTATGCTGTAATTCACTAGCTGGTTTATATTCAGTTGCTCTAAATGATTATTTTTCATCCATCTGTGGAAGGTGGGTGGATGGTAAATTTTCAGTCACTGCCAAATACCAAAAAAAATCATATAGTAATAGTAATAGAAATACCTTATATAATTTCACAAATGTGCCCTTGAAAGGGATTTGATGTGGGGAGAAAAAGATAAAGTAGCTTTGATCATTGTGATGTTACTAGGGGGATGATGAAGCTGGAGTGTGCCATCAAATTCACCTTACTCCTAAACCACAGCTCAGTACTATGGTACTGCCACAATGCACTGTATGTAAAAAGCCACCGCATATTTATGGGAACATGTGTTAAGGAGACACAGCTTGAAGCAAAGGCCAAGCACAAAGCTGCCCAGGGGCACCAACTCATGGGCAACAGGAGTGTCCTAGTAAATAGCAGGGATGACCCTGCTGCCTGCCCTGCCGGCTGTCCCGTCCTGCCCCTCTCAGAGGGAAGCTTGAAGAACTGGCAATGCCAAAGCAGCCAGGCTGGATTCTGCCAGCCTCAGACCTCCTGCTCTGCGACAGGAGCATTGCAGCCACCTGCTTCTGCAGCTGCAGCCCAAACAGAGTAGGAAGGTGCTCTGGGAGGGGACACGGCCATATATATATCAGCAGCTGGCAGTGGGTCCTCTATCCTTGGGCTCGCTAAGGGCAGACCAACGTGCTGGCAAAAGGAAAGCAAGAAGAGTGAAAAATGAAGTCTGAGCCCTATTTTCATTTTCTCGAACCTTCCATGTTCCTTTGAAATCTTACTGATCACTTCCAACTTCCTCCTATTTTTCCAACACTTTCCAGGACCGGTAAAGCCCTGATGCGACTGCAGGCATCCTGCCAGACTGGTGGGGATGTGTACTCTTCTGCGCTGCACACACTCAGCAATACACCAAATCTGAAGAGGAACCAGCCTGCGCACATCCTACTTAAAACTCCTTCATGGCCCTGACCTGCCCCTGGAGCGCAGCTAGGCCACGTCTGCTCTTGGCTATTTAAAAGAAGTTGCGAAACATGCTAGAAACAAATAAAAACAAGTAAAATACATAGAAGGGGAAATGTTTGGTCACGGTGGATACCATCGTAAACTTTACTAAACTCTTATGCGGCAAATCAATTATCACAATTTAAGCTAAGGCCTGTTATATTAGCTAATGGTCTCACTTCAAATACTTCACATTTGATGCTCCTTTCAGCTTTACTCTGGTGCCTAACACCAGAGTTTCTGATGCAGTAATTCCTGCAGTAGTTTCTCATTAGGTGCCATCAGTATCACCCTCTCCAGCTGGCTGTCCCTGCATGGGGTCCTGAAGGATCAGTGCCATGGTCAGCATGTTCAGGGGTCATAGACTGATGGCAGACAATGTGCCGAATGGAGCCTTGTGGCCCCGCACTCTCCCTTATTGCACGAAGAGCTGCAGCACCGCCAAACCTGCTCGTCAATCGGTGCTCACCGCATAGCTGCAGAGAGAGCCAAAAGAGAGCCGCTGCTGTTAGAAATCGTTTCTTTCCCTGATAAAGAATTACCATTTTCAGCATCCTTTCTTTCATCCTTGTGAACATCCTAAGATCTCAGAAATATAAGAATGGAGGGAAGTTCAGTAACCCTCACTTGTTCCCCCAAAAATTATTAGCAATTTATTTTACTTTCTGATCTAACAATCTGTTTTATTATCTCACACTGATTTTATTTATTATAATATTTTATCTTAATCTTTAAGGAATCCTTTGGAAGAATTTTAGATGGAAGCTTGTAAGTGGAAGCTTTGGTTATTATTTGCAATAGGATTTCTCTAAAGAAACAATAACAATGATTTCTGCCAGTGCCTTAATTGGCTAGGCAGAGGTTAGCAACACTCCCTCTTATCAGTCATGAAATGTGTCTTACTAGATAGCATTGAGATTTTTCAACAGTGAGCTACACGACAATGACACAAATGCATGAGAAACAATTCATTGTAAGGCAAAGATTAAGTCTGAATTCCCTTAAAAGGACACATAGTGGTTTTTCCCCTAATGGAAATCAGTCATCTATTCATAGAGACAGATGTTCTCTGACACATTATGGAAGCAAAGCTGTCTTCTTTGTGGTTTGACAGCAACGGGCTTCCCTTTCGCCTGGCTCATTTTGTCACTGCTTCTGTTGTTCTGTTGCTTTGGTCTACACTTAAAAATATTGTCTTAAGTCCTTGCCCTGACAGTGTGTAAGCATACTCTGCAAGTATGCAGATTTCCTTGTTTATGGGAGACACTTTACAAAGTTTTCCACTTTGAACAACAGCAAAGCTTGGTTTTGGCCTCCAGTGTGTTGTTGATTGTGAGAATTTAGTCACACAAACAGCTTCTTGGTGCTCTACTCTCACACCGTCCTCCTGGCATAATCGCTGTGAAAACAGCTTGTTTCAAGTGTCACAGGTGTTATTTGGCTTTCCTTGCTTCCTCTCTTCACTGCAACTCTACCCCACTCCCATCTTACAGCAAGAATACCTCTTGGACTGCATTCTACTGGTCATAGTTTATTTATGTAGGATGTAGGAACCTTGAGAACTCCTTATTTTTAAACAAAACATAATTGATAGCTGAACACTTTTAAGCTGTAATATGAGGAAAAAATCAAATGTTCTTGAAACATGGCATTTCGCTCAGTCAATATTGAACGTTTAATTCTTTTCTGAGCACAAACAAAGCAGCATAAAGTTGGCTTAACGTATTTTTAAAATCTTTCTTCTGGCTTTTAAACTATTACAGCAGTCTTGCATCACATTTTTAAGATTATCTCAAAAAAAAACATGACTAGAATGATTCATTAAAAACCTACTCTGAGATTCTTAAGTGATTACATTATTCCAAGACCTTACAATTAACAAAACCCAAACATCTAATTCAAAATTTGTAACATTATATTTTCACTTTGGGTTAAGCTTACCTCATTTAAGCTGTTAAATTGCTCAGTTGCTTCTTTTGGTGAAATGCATGTGTTCTGATCTATTCTACAAAACAAAACAAGAATTTTCACTCAATAGATTGCTTATCTGTGCTGCAACACTTCAAACTGTTCATCGTGTCTGTGTATAAGTTACATGTTATAGGATAAAGTCATTTCATTAACAAAAAATGAACACTTTATGAAAGTTACATTTGTATTATATACCTCATTCAAAACAACACTGATTTTACTGGAATCTTAAAGACTATATTTAAACTGTGAATGAGGTCCTGGGAACTGTGGCATTAAAATACAGTCTCACTGTCACACAGGAAAAGTTCTACAGAAGCGTGATCAGCCATCAGCCTCTTGGAGAGCTAATAAGGGTAAAGCCAAGAAGGAGCTTAAACGTCTCTCTAAATCTGAGCACGGTTTGTCCCACATGCTTGAAGTCAGGAACAAGAGCTTTCCTTTATCAGAGCCATAAAGAATAAGTCTTTTCTTATTTAAATTTGGTGGTATTTCAGGCTCCCAATCTTCAACTTTCTGCTTAAGTTCTGTTGTGAAGATTTCGCAAAGTCCCAAGGGACTCTCAAGAGGAGCTGCAAATCCTTTGAGTAAGAGAGATATCCTCTTCTTCTAATGAGTGTCACTTTGCAGCCCTCAGAGATGTCCATACCTTTCGTTTTCTCTCAGTGTATCACTGCTTCTCTGCACGGAAATAGGAAAGGAAAGTCTTGGACCTGCAAGGAGGAAAACTTTTCCTTCTGACTATGGCTAATGAGACAACTGTGCCCCATTCAGGCAGATGTGGCCATGGCCTAAGGCTCCACAGACCCACCAGCCTCAGGATTAGTTTCAAATTCACTCGACCAGGGAATGAAACTGAAGTCTAACTAAAACTTCCCACAAATTAGGTGAGCAACCTGAATAGCCTCAAATCACAGCTCTATCCTTGCCCGAAGCAAACAGTGGCTTTCCACGCTCAACTTCAAAGCCTGACATGGATGTATCATAAGCTGACTTGCAACTCAGCTGTAGCAAGAAAACTATTGTTGTCTCAGAGAAAGAGATATCTCATTGATAAAAAGGTGGCAATGTTTGCTGGCCTCTGAGAGACTCACTCACAGACATGATCAAAACTAACTCAAAATCCGGATTCCTTTGGACAAAATAATTCATATTTTTCAATCTATTGTTCTCAAAGCTATCCCAGTAAAACCCAAATAGTCTTAAAAGTCTCTAGAGACCTCAAAAAAAATACAAACAGTGGCACAAGCCTTTATTGTAGTTCTTCACATATTTATGAGGCATTTAAAGACTGAAATGATAGATATACCACTTGCCTTACCAAAACAAGCACATTAGATGGCTACCCCAGCGTGAACAATCATTTGTCTCCAAACAGGTTCCTAAGTGTGCAATTTACATAGGAACAAAAATGAATCATTTTGGTGGTGGTACATCTAGTACCAAAATGAGAGGTCTCACAGGCCAGCCGGCCTGCACCTCGCTCAAGATACACAGCGAGGTGATTAGAAATGAGTGTTTTCTGGAGATACTTAAGCGGCAAGATGTCTTGGCTGACTGTTGCACAAGTACCTATCTACATCTCTGTCTAGCTCTCCACATAAACATTCTTCCCACCATCTCACCTGAAAATGAATAGCAAATGTCTCTGTAATGTGAAGGGAACAGAAGGAAAACAGAATCACAAAGAAAAACAGGATTACAAAAGCAAAAAGGTTAGTGCCCAACAGCCAATCTCTGGCTTTTAGGCAGCAGAAAGGACAGTGTGAGGCAGCAGGAGTGTGCTAAAAGAAAACCTGAGAAAAAGCATAGGGAGTGCAAAAGGACTGATTTAATAGGAAAGAGTGAAATACTTATTTTGGGGTTTAATAACATGTAAGGAAGGCCCTGCAAGGCTACAAACAGCTGAAGTATTAATCTACAGATAAAGAAGAAAGTATTTAGAGTGATTTATTGCATTGACCTAGAGCTAGACATAAAGGAAAGGAAGGAAAGGACACCTATCAGGTTTGTACACTTTTGATAATCATTTAGATGTTTCCTTTCAGAGTACGTAACACACAGCAAAGGTGAACTCTCTTTAAAGAAGAAAAAAAAAGAAAAGAAAAACCTAAAACCTAGCGGCAGTTCTTACAGGTGCTATACGAAGTTCTACAGATTCACAGCTGTATCACTCATGAGTCTTGCACTCTGGAAAGAAAAAAAATTAGAGGACCCCTAAACTACCACTTCTCTCTCACTCAGGTTGATGTTCTTGTCTGCCATTTTAGGGATGCAGAAATCTTGCATTTTACTGTTTCTTTTTCACTAAAAATACCAAAGTAAGATGCTCTTAGTTTTGCACTCTTTGGATTCTGGAAATACTGAAATAATTAAAGGTAGGTAACTATTTTTGTGTAAAACCCATCTACATTATTAATCATATGTGTATGCTGAGCTGATCTTTATACAGAGAGTTTTAGGGGGGGCTTTTTTGTTTTCACCAAGATTAATTACTCTGTTAGGCAAACGCAGGTTATCTGATTGTCACCAGGCAACAAAGGGCTTACAATTTAATAACTATGGGTTGGATCTTTCTCTCATTAAAAGTCAATCACAAAACATCCATTAACTTCAAAAGCAGGAGGAACAAACCCTAATTTTCCATCTGTGCTGAGTACATTAAAATTATTTTAAGCCTTAGCTGAAATTTTGAATAATTGCAGACAAGCCTTATTTTGTATAATTTACATCATGTAAAATAATGAAAATGGAATTTTCTCCATAGCTACTACTCAACTATATGTTACATCATTCTTTATAAAATATGAAAGGCCTGAATTCTCACCATCCCTATAGACTCTAGCTCTGGCAGAATTATTCTGTTCTGTCACAGATGACAAAGATGCAACCCAGTAACATTTACATTTCAACCTTGTGGACATAAGAAAAAAAATAAATCTAAATACTAATTATCATAGCAGAACTCCTACCCGACTTCAAGGCAAAAATCAATTTGCATGAGCAGTGTGCTGTTTAAAAAACAGACCAGAACGTGTGAATTATTGAATTATGCATGATATCACTTCTAAACGTGCATTAAATTCTAAAAAACCCAACATAATTTTAAAAACTCGGAGAATATGTTTAAAGATAACCTAAGCAAATTCACGTCCTATTTCCCTGACTAAATCCAGAAAGGAGCATTATATTCTTTAATTTTCATGTCTCAAGTGAGTCCAACCCTGGATTACACTAGCCCCATCCCCAGGAGACTTACATGTTTACGTCCCACAATGCCACATGTGCTCAGTGTCTTGGGCCAATCAATGCATTAGTGATGCCAGGATAAACCCTTGCAAGAAAGCCACACACTGTGCTGTGGGATGAAACCTCTTTTTCAGATTCACTTTCAGTCTATCTTGGCCCTTCCCCGTCTCCAGAAGTTTCACCCTTCCCACCGTGAGGGTGGCCTACCAAGTTAACAGCGCGGAAAGGGTAGTCTCAGTACTGCACCAGGGGCCTGATTCAGCCTAGCCAGAGGGTACATCGAACAAGTTCACAGAAAGGCAGACCCCACAACCAACACACCTCAATGCCAGAAAATCAAAAAAGTCCTTCTGGGACCTTCACAAATGGCAAAAAGCATTATGAAATTCAAACACAGTCACCACCTTAATACAGGGCTGCAGGTGAACACTCCAAAAGCATGCCTGCGAGTCCTTACAGAGCAATACGCGACTGCAGCAGGCTTTAGGACAAACATAAAATACACACTTGCAGTGGAAGAAACATCACCATTAAGGGCCTGAGGCTGTTTGGATATGTCTCAGGCTACACCTTGGGCAGTCCCTGAACCCTGGAGCACAATAGCAGTCAGCCAGTCAGCGTGGCAGTGCCCCTCTCGGCAATCACAACAGTCACACAAAGGCTGGCTGTGGACAGCCACACTTGTTTTTCTTATTATAAGCACCTCTTGTACTTGCCAAGAACAGTCCTTACTTGGGCTAGCGTAAGAATTATTTTTTTTCCCCCTCTCTGTCTTCTCCCGATACTCCTGTTTTCCTTTCTTTCTGTTTTGTTGTGGTGTTTTTTTGTATTTTTTTTAAAGTATATTGCAACCCAAGAGCTTGCTCAGGAATTTTCCACGCCTTGATACAGTAAGTATCTCTGAAACCATTAACACCAATATTACAATATCAAGATTCCTCAAGAAACTGTTCTTAGGAACTGGCCAGTCACTTCCCAACAAAGCAATGTCTGATCAGCAAATTCTTACTTGCTGACAGAGAACAATTTGCAGACACATACTGGTCGTGATGAATTTCTATCAGGTCTGGGGCCAGACTCAGAGGGAATCTGGCCAAGTTTTCTCCCTGCTTACCTGGCCACCTGTGTGGGAACACAGACTCACTAGCTCTGCCTCACCCATCATATGGTGTGGGGACATCAGCACTTCTGCAGCTTCCCTGCTCCCTCCCACACATCCCTGAGCTGCAGCTGTTCCACAGAAAACATGGAAACTATGACAGTCCCCACATGAACTGTACTCTTAAAGGCTACTTGTCTTGAAAACTTAAATACTGAAAGCCTCACTAGAGCTTGATCTCCCTCAGGGGTGCACAGAAACCCTGGGAGATTGACTGAGCCTAACATCCAGGGTAGCCCAGGTCTCCCTGCATTTCCAGTTTTCTTGGAGAGCAGTCATAGGTCTGACACAACTGCCACTCTACAGCCTCTGCAGAAATTAGGAGACCAACCCTAGGACCTGCTGAGCCCTTTTAAATGAAACCACTCCAATCCCGTTTTATTTGGAGAATGGGAAAGAGGGGGAACTCTCAGGAATTTTTCTTTGACAGAAAACTTAACCCCAAAGTGTAGTTCCCACACTGACTTGGAATGTAAACTCCCTGAAATGCTGACATTCCCACTGCCAAAGAGTCCCACGTTTCGGCCTCCTCTCTATGTAACAGGCATCTGAAGAAAACACCACCCTCTATTCGTTAACCACATACACAGCTCTGTAATCCACATCACTTTTGCTGATTGCCTTTGAGAGGGCAATTACTAAGAGCAGCTTTTTGTAATCATATATATTGTTCCATATTGGTTTTCCTATTCTCTGCTTAAAAAAAGGCAATTCTCCTTATTGTAACATTTGTTTCTGGGACCTGCATATAACTTTTATCTCCCAAGGGTGCAGATTGTATCACATTCTTATCCAAACCCCGCTATACACAATGACTAGAGCAATATTCAGTGTAATCACTAGCAATAGTAATAGAAATTCACATTCTTGTAATAAAATGTAAAAGTTTCCTTCCATGCAGAGGGCATTTCATATTCTAAGTTGATGCTGATGTTCATAAACAGGCATGATAAACACCTCTTGAAATTAAAATTGTTGATTCACAGGTCAGGTATAGCTTAGCCAAGAACAAGACAATATTCCCTCATTCTTCTGACCGTAAACCTCTTCACCAAGTCTATTCTTTCATTTCCCTCAAATCCCACTACAACTTGTCCTTTAACTGTTTCAGTGGTTATCATAAAATGGAAGTATCCCCCTAAAAGAAACAATCAACACATACGCGTCATATTTCTGTAGATTGTTTCATGTCTATTGCCTGCTCTGTTCTTCTCGGTCAAGTAGCTGTTTATGAACATCCCTTGTTAGATTACCCTGAATTTAGATTGCTCTGCTTAACAGGGACCGTTACTGAAATGTTATTCATATCTCAGTAGTTTCTAATCCATATTTAGACAAATTTAAACTATCCTGGTTTTAGCTGCCTCACACTCAACAGAACAGATTTTTTAAAATCCTCCGTGCAATCCAGAGGCATTTAGACCTTTAAACTCCAACAAGACTAATGACAAAGCTATAGCAGTCTGCAGAAACTAAATTAAAGCGGAGTAAGAACAAGTTACACTAGAAATAATCAACCTTGCTTCTCAGTGTGAGACAGAGGTAAATCCTTCTTCTCCTATCCTCCCCACGCTCATCTAATGGAGGAGCCTGCCCAGTGGCACACCTGCAGCAGTGTGGCCATCCCCACTTCTCCAAGAGATCAGAAATCTTTGGTGTGTGAGTTCGGGATCCTAGGCAGATGCAGTGTTTCAAAGCATTGCTAATTTTACCAGTAACCTAGCGAAAACAGGGTGGAAGGTAGTGAAACTCAGGTTTTGTAGGGCTGCAGATGCGTTCTGTGAAAATCTGGCTATGATTGCTGCCTTTTGCCAAGACTGACCATTTAACCTTTGCCATGTCCCAGAGTAGAGAAGGCAGAAAACAAGGGAAGAGGTCATGCCCTGGCAGCTACATTTTTCAGCCTGTACAAGCTGCTTCTGTGGTCCTGCTGCAGCATGCATGAGCTGAGACATTGGCGTGTGATTGCTCTGGCCCTGTAAAAGCTGACAGACAGCAGAGGGATGCGGCAACCTGCTGGTGACTCTTCCTAAGAGTCACCAGACGCATTGACCCTCAAACTGAAAGTGGTACGTTCAGAATATGTCATTCAAAGTCCTCTGCCCTAGCTGGGTGGTGGGAATGGTTTTTTCCAAGGACAAGTTAAGGCCATTAAAGTAAATAAAGTGTGTGTGAGGCCAGGGACCATGTGTTAATGCTTGGTTACTCCATATATGAAGTTCCTTATTTGAGAGTAAAGTTTTGTTGTAAGATAATCAAACTGAGATTTGGCCAGAGTTGAAATTTGGTCACTATGCTTTCACAGCTCTTCGCTGTGAAAGCACAAATCCAGATAGCAGGCTTCCTAAGAAGCTACCCTGGTGTTAATCAGGAATAAATAGCATAGTGAAAATCAGTTTAATATTAGCAAACTAAAAAGGCCAAACTGTTGAATTGAGGAGGGAAACTTTGCTGTGGTTGCTGTATCGCTCATGCACACCCTGCTCTGGTTCTTATCTTTGAAGTCCATATTTCTTTCATCATGTTCCTTTCATCAATCAAAATTAACAATTATTATTTCACTATCTACCCATACACAGACCTACCTAGTGTCTCTGCTGGTAGAACCAGCAAACTCACTATGCTCTTCTTTACAAGAAATCCATGTGATTTTTTGACTAGCATAAAGAATGCCAAAAAAAAAGAGAAGATGCACTTCCTAGGGTGAGGTTAATTACAAACAGTTTCTGTGATGCAGTGTCTCAGTTGCACACACAAGCATTGGAGGGTGAAAGTAGTTATCTGTGAAAGTTAATTAAATGCTTGGTCATTCCAATAAAGCTTCTTTTGAGAGCACAAATTAATATCATTTACAATGTTGCCTACTAAAAGTTGTGGCGAAGGCAACCAGTTCATTTCACATAAAGCACAAAACTGCCATTGGATGGCAGCTGTCACTACTAATCTAGTCCCAACTTAAAACAGACCTTGGAGGCAATGAGCTCTGTATGGCAACTAGCTGTGCCCTGACCCACTGAGCATCCCTGGGATGTACAGCTGCTGCTCACATCCCTCCAAAGAGAGCCAGAGCCTCTACCACACAACACTAAGGCTGTCATGCACCTCGAGACAGAGAACAAAGAAGTGATACCTGGCTCACCTGCTTCAAACTCTACATGCACAGCAAAACAGGGCCAAAACAGCACCTGCACACTGGAAATGTGCAAAGTAGTGCCCCAGAGCTGAGTTACTTCATCACCAGCTGAGTTACCTGCCGTCAAACCTGGGTTAATGTCTGGCCTGAACACCCTGTATTCTTCACATCATTGGAACAAGTGCAGTTTCACAGCACCGAGGATCTAAACTACGCATAAATGCATACTCATGCTAAAATAAGGTGTGCGGGTTCCCATTCCCATTTCTCTGTGAGAATATAGCTCTGAGAAGGAGTAAGGCAACTCAGCACTGGGGGGAAAGAAAATGAGTAACAAGATATTTTTGAAACTTGGCACAGAGGAATTGAATTTTCTAAACTGACGATGTTCTTCCCGATTAAATTTGCATTCTTATCTTCATCCCTTTCACTTTCTCTGAACAGTTTTAACCATAAAAGTACAGAATACAACTGCCAATAAGAGCCAGGAGTCTGAATATTTTATACAAAAGGCAGAAAATGAATTAGCTTTTCCTTCAGTTAATCAGAAGTGAAATGCTCTATTTTATCCCAAGGCTTACCCTGGTTGAAATTTCACAGCTGCTTCCTGGCACCTTAGAGCCACGTTCTGTGTATAATCATTAGCTGAGGATCCAGCAGCCTTCCCCTGCCACTCTGAGAAGCCTGGCAATGCACTTTCCAGCTCCTGCACAAAGCAAAAAAAAAAAAAAAAAAAAAAAAAAAAAAAGAAAAGAAAGGTTGAATGCCCTGACAGTACCAATCAGGTTTAGCTGAATATTTTGCTTTAAGAAAATAACAGCTCTATGAGATCAGGTGCTGATCATGGTTCCTTGTTATTTTTTTACTAATAATCGGGAAACAATTGGAAAACACAAACTAGAAAAGGTTCTAAACAAAGGAGTGTCTTCTTTCACTGTAAAACATTTTTGGAAACCAGAGCAGACTATAACCCTTTTTTTCTGTTTATTAGTTAAGATAACAAATGTCAGCTTCTAAGAGGTGCGGTACACAAGGTTCAATATTTTTTTTGCTTATGTATACATTCACATTTAATTTGAAATTATTTACTCACATGTCAGGAATATTTTATTATTTGGGCATCATCAGAAAAACCTTGGCTGAAAAGAGCAAATGTCACTTCAATAAGATTTGTAAAGTTTAACCAGCTTCCTTTTTCCTTTTGCTCTTTCCCTTCCCTAGCACATACATAACTTTATGAATAAAGCATTACAGCAGGAGGAGTGGAAGGCAGTGAGGGGAAAAAAGGCACCTCAGCCAACCTTCCACAGAGGAAATAAAAATGCCAATTGAATCCAACAAATTGAGGAAAGGAGCAGGAATTAGAAAGGTACGCATTTTACTCCAGGCTTTCAAGAACCAGTTGTAGGGCTATGACAAGATGTGTTGAGTACATCTTAATTTCCTTACCTATAAAATAGGTTATAATATTTCTTTTGCATTATAAAGGGATAAGTTAATAAAGTTCTTTGAAAATGTGATAATCAAAGTGGGACTTTTTCCTACTTATTAGCTTTTATCATCCAATATTTTATTCTAATAGTTTACAGAATTAAAATACGATGTGCTTTACAAAACAATAGGGTTCACTTTCCCTGGTAAAGCAATGCCTCTGATTTTGCTCCAGTTTCAAAGCTAAGTTGGAAGCATGGACTTTGGAAGTTTGGATAGGACTTGGAGGGCTGAGATCATTCTACATTTACAAGAACAATGGCTGCTTTTACTTCTTTCTTAGTCTGTTCCATGCTTACAGAATATGAATGAAGTTTGCTTAGAGATACATTGTATTTAAATAAAACTAAATTACACTTTTATAAAATTGTCAACTGTATAAAAAGTTTTAAATTTAAGAAAGTTGCCCAAATGGTCTCCTTTCATGAGATGTATTCAGTGCCCACCTCTCAAAAATAATGATGAAGGACTAAGGGATCTTGCAAAAAAAAAACAAAAAACACAAAAACCCAAAACTGGAGAAAATAGTCTGATCACGGGCATTTTACTTCCTCTCCATGATGACATTTTAGCTATAGGATATCTGCTGCGTAAGTGAATGTTAAGTCCTCCTACTTAGTCTATGAGAGAAATACAAAAAGAGTGCTGAAATCTATCTCTAGAAAAGAGGCAGCTGGCACCGTCATGATGGAAGCTGCCCAGAAGGAAGCAGCCATGTGCCAGCTCTACATACATGTCAGTCCATTGGGTATGCCCACATTGCATTTACAAAGCATAGACCTACCCTGCAGATGAAAGTACCCTCTCTGCCAGTTGAAGAGACCCTGCGCTAACATTAAATTAGTTTGCTTTGGTATCAGCCACTGCAATAGAACTGACCCAGCAAAAGCGCTTTTTCAACCACACTGACTACCCACAAGGAGCAGATTTCCAAAACAGACCTCCAAACCAGAGGCTTTTTTTTTTTTTTTTTTTGACTAGGTGTTGCAAAGCTCTAGTGATGTCAGGACAAAGGAGTGAAATTTCACTCAACTGACTATCACTACGCTTGCTTTTTTTACCCTTTGTCTTCTTCAGAGCCTTCTAGAACAGATATCTTCCTCTCTTCCCACATCTCTCTAACAAAGTTTAGCATTGCATGAATGATATTTTATCCAAAATTGGTTATAACAATTCGAGTTACAAATGGATAGCAGTTTTTTGCAGCTGCTCCATTTTTTCCGTTACTATCTTATTTTCTCTTAGTTATATAAAAATGAACATATACTCTTGGGGACTAAACAGGTCAACACAATAGTTTCTATTAAAGTTCAAGGCAGAAATGGATTGAACCAGTTCAGTTTATTTTATTTGCCTAGAAATCTTCAGTGGTCTACAGGTAGAACAGGCATTTTCCTCATTTGTGCTTAGAATCTCTTCTAAGTACTGGGTTGTATTTTGCCTGGTATTGGATAGGACAGAAAATAGAAAGGATAACACTTGTATGTTAACATCAGCTCTGTTGGTTTTGATTCCTGTGTGTTTAAAACCACAATTTTAATGTCAAATTGCTGGAAGTTCTTTGAAATCCATGCGATTTGCCTGCCTAATTTATGCTCAAAATACAAAATTTCAGACAGCAGTTTGCAGCATTCTCATCCCTAGACATGGATTGTCAAGTCACCATTTCATTTTTATAGTCATTTACTTTGATAATATGATTTTAAGCTGAATTTTTACTTTCTCTACCTATTAGCTAGCATATTTAGCGTCATTTTGTGTCTCAGCATCAATAAGGAATTTGATAACTCATTTAATAATCTGTATTCATGACTGTGCATCAAAGGTGAGTAACAGGAGAAAGGATTAGGTAAGCAAAGCAGACTTTCCATTCCTCACCATCTGTTCTCACACTGACTCCCAGAGTAAGTTCTGACCATATGCTTTCTCACCTCTTAAAGTCAAATAAAACCTAATTAATTTGATTTTCTATAGATTAACATTGCAGAATTGCTAAAGAAGCTCATGATGAAACCAAGTAGCTGGAGTACAGCGGTGTAATCACATTCCAGCAGCCTGCCTCTCTTCCCATACCCACAGCACCTGTCCCTAAAAAAATAACTGCATGCAATAGCCAAGGTACAATGTTGCTCCAGGGACATTTTATCAACTGATAAGTGAAGTAATTTGATACTGCACTTTTATTAGACTTGGTCCTGTTATTCATCACTGTAAATTTAATAACTTTTTCTTCACGAAGACCTAGAGTACATCATCACAATAGTATACTTGTGCAAAAAAAACCAGAGGCACAGGAATCACACCTCAGCAGACTGAGAGCCTTGTGAAGCTGAAAATCCTCAAGCTGGCCATCTTTCCTCTACCTGAACACAGTAGTCTGTTTCCTCCACTTTCTACAGTGGAAATCCCCTGGATTCGCGGGAGTAGAAAGGCACACAAAATTGGTTTCCATCCAAACAGACTAATCCTTCCAACATATGCAGCAAACTTACGTATCTCTCAATAGTCTATTCTGATTTTAAAGGGAAAATTTTCTGAAAAAAACAAGTCATGGTCTTATAAAATATAGGAGTGGGTAGCAAACATTTCCTTGGCTTATCAGAGCAACACCTTTAAAAGAGACACTATCACTACAGTATTGTTGCTGTTTCTTTCTGATGGCCACAGAGAAGCCAGGCTGGGGAACTGAGGAGTGCTGAAAAAGCATTCTATCAGTAAACTCAAGAAAATGAGAATGAATGGATTAATCACCATGTGCAGTGCATCATGCTTTTCCCTCCTAAATGCATGTACTCAGATATTGCTGTTTGTCAGCTCAACATCAGTTGCTTATAAGTACACGATTTATCTCACTGAGTGGCTCAGTGGCAAGGTGTTTGACAAAAAGAAGGTATTTGGAGTTGCACAGTGTTTTAAAGCATCAGCCTGGCCCACTTTTCCAAATAATAACAACCTGCCGTATACATACAAACAACAGCTACTAGAAACAGCACAGCAGCACTTTGCTTCTAGGTGCAAAGTGGAGAGAAGCAAATGCCATCAGTTCACAACCGGAGCTGCTGACAGCTTCAATAGGGTTTGGGAGGTCATAACACATCAAGGATCCCAATGAGAACCCACACAGAAACAAATCCTTTGCAGCGATCTGCAAACAAAGCCTTGTTTTTCATAGGCTCTATGAGCCAGAAGCCAGATGCTTGCTTCTTTAAGAACAAAAGCCCTCAAGGTAGCTGAAGATGAAGCAAGGCAAGCACTCAGAGTCAAGAAGCATGCACATCCTCACTAGTGAGAATGAAGGTTATGTGAAATGAAAGGCTTGGTAAATGCTTTCTCCAAAACAGCTTCCTTCTGCAAAATATTCCAAGACTGTACAAACTATTTTCTCTACAGCAAGCACCGCTGAACTCAGTGTGGATATAAGATATCCATCAAGAAGTCTTTCACAGTACTAGGATACAATTCTCTCAGTGAATGAATTTCTGTTACAGAGGGATGTTAGCTTGCTTTTATTTTGTATGTTACAGTCAAAGCCCTACACTAGCTCTCATCTTTCGATTACTCACATCAAATCAAAGGTGAGATGAAACGGTCCCTTCGCATCTTACCTCTTCTTGTTTACCAGAGGTGAGTAGTGTGGTGGCCCAGGACCACTTCTGTCTTTCCTAATTCAAGCCCTTGAGTCATGTGAAAATTATCTGTCTGACACTGTTTTTTTCTTCCAGAGGCTGCATGTCTAAGTTGCACTGGTATTTTATGGCAGTCTAATTATATGCTCAAAAAGTTTCCCATGAAAGAATGTCAACATTTTCAGTTAACCACTTCAGGTCATGTAAAATACCACAGAGCAGCAAAACTGTGCTGTGTTAGCTTTCATCAGGTGAGATACGGGCACGACAAACACAGGGAGCAAGCAGACAGGAGACTCAGAAGTAGTTGAAAGAGCAACAGACAATCTATGAGACAGATCTTGCCCTGTTTATAACTTGTTTATGACTCCTCTTCCTGATGCACCTCTCAGTCACATCACGGATTACCAAGCGTTCCGCAAAAGGTATGTGTGCTCAGACATTCTGCCATAAACCTGCCCCTGGGAAGTTTAGTTCTTTACCTGACTTTCCTCATGGCGTTTTCCATTTTCTAGCTTTGCAATGGGCTTAGGTTTTCTTAGCTTTAAGTTGCCCATTTCAGGCTTTAGAGCGTAGTCAATTAGAGTCTGCTGCTTGTGCTGCTCAGTATCTTGCAAAGGCAGCTGCCTTTCCTCTAAGACAGCAGTGTTGTCCGGATAATTTTCTTTGTTATCATCATCTCTGTAAGAGAATAAAATTGAAATGCATCAGGCAGGACTGCAGACACCTGTCAGTACATTAGGAAGGAAGAACAGCAACAAGTTCTTAGCTGTTCATAGCATTTTAATTTCAGCAAGTTGAGCAGTCTATGCATGAAACACTGCATATGCTAGTAACATTAACCTGAGAGGCTACTGCTTTTTGTCAAATCACAAGCTAAACTACTCTTAGTATTATTACACATTCAATTGTGGAGCCATTTAAATAAGGCTAGTTTTAGAGACACTCCTTGTCTTCAGCTCTATAGTTCATATTTGCCAAATAAAATCTGAAACTGTCCTTTTCATGCAGACTTTTCCCCATCCAATGATTCACACTACATTACAATCTCACAAAAATGTCATCACATACAAAGATTCCTCTCTTTAGTCACTCTTCCCTTCTGACAGTCTCTGGTTTTGAAGGCTTTTGGACAAAGTGAGGAAAGTAGGCATACAAAGTAGGATTTGAACAGCCAAGAGATGTGTTTGGGTGGAAGGAACAAGTATCGTGTGTTCCCATTTCAGAGAAAAAGTCCTTCTGTACAACAGGTTATCTGGTGGTTGAAACAGACACTTTTGTTCATGGATACTCAGGTAACCACTGAATCTAGGACAGATACTTTCAATCGCAACCTAGCCTACAGAGTGAAACCTGTCCTAAGAAGACCTTGCTAGTCTTACCGTAGACTGGTCTAATGCCTTCCACTGGGAGCACCTCCCTGGTGCTATTAAGAAAGGTACCACAATGCAGAATGTGAGGCTGCCTGCGTAGTTGGCAGGATGAGAAGATCGGCATTACTGCTCCAAAGTCCCTGGCTATTGCTTAGTTTGCAGGTGGAATTTCAGATGTTAGCTTCAGCTAGTACATTTCTAATTGTTAGCTGAGAGATGACCTTTCTCCTGATGTGAAACTTCCACAACTGAGGGAGTCAAGGACTACTGAATTAAGTCCCCCTGAGATGTTTTTTAGAAAGTGTATCTTATTAATTCAATTTTGTCTCCTAAGGAATTCTGAGCTGCCAAACTCACTTTCCATCTGTGGCCCATCAGCATCCAGATGGATGCTTGCAGGGTGCCTGTGGAGTTAAGTACTATTGCTGCCCATACCTTCTGCAAGTGTGCTCCAAGGCAGTTGTAGTTACAGGGGAGGGTGCTTTATATCCTACAGGCATTTCAACATTGCACAGAAGTGTTGCTAATTTTAAGGTATCCACTGATTTAAAAATCTTTCTGAAAGCTTAAGTTGCATCCTCTAGCAATCAACACATTCTAATATAGCCATGGACACATGCCTCAAAAATACTTCAGTTAAGTCACAATTTGAAGAATCTTTTTTTCACACTCATCAACAATCATATCCTTGCACAGTTGCAAAACTTCACTTACTACTACTTTGTACTGCTCTACAGCAAAATTGAGTGTATTAGCATCAGAGCTGCATCTGAATAAAAACAATATGATGTGAAGTTAATAACACAGACCATAATATATTTACTTATATAACGACAACAGTAATTAATCTTGTTTACACAAAAGTATACAAGACAAATACACATATTTCACAGAAATACTAATAGCCTTAGCAGGTAATAATCCAAAAATACTGCATTCTCTTGAAAATAAATGGTTCTTTCTAAGGGTTTAACAGAAGCACTCTGACAGCTTTATTTGTTTCCAATGGATTTCAGACAAAATATGCAGTAGAATACCTGAGGCTGGAACTGCCTTCTTGATCTTCATGTACAGAGTCTGAATCCCCATCACACCTTGAAAATGGTTATAAACAATTGCTGATTTTCTGCCAACTGCAGAAATTTAGCTTTTAATAACATGACAGTGAAGCTCAAAGTATAGACACATTTTTCTTCTGACATCTTAGTTGGGGTCATAGCTGCTCCATGATCTCAGAGGAAGAAAAGGATTTGAGATATTAAGTGTACACAATTTGGTGTACCACTTTCAGCCAGATGGAAATAATTATGACAAATAATTCAGATGTTACCATAAAAATTACAGGAAAATGACAAGAAATTCTGTATTTTAGTTGCTTACAGTATACTTTGTATTTAAAAAAATGCTTAGAAACAAATAGCTAAGGGGATTTTTCTTCTAGGCTCAATACTAACTATAGTAGAGCAGTTATTCTGCATGTAGCAGGAAGAAGAATCCCCAGATAAATTATAAAGTGATTGTTAGTCTTAAAAAGTGAACTAGCAGAATTTTTTAAGATGCCCAAAGAACAAACAATAGAACTGTCATAAGGCTGCCCAATCCAAAGAGAAGTCTGGATAAATATGCTAGCCCCTCAGAGTTGAGCACTATATTGTGCAGCATGGCTGCCCTTTGCAGAAGAATGTAACTGCAAAGCCTATGAGCAGTCTTTCTTCAAATAAACATACATACATATGCATAAATGCCTAAAAAATACATATAAACCATTGCTAGGTATTATTTCTGGGGGATAGTCGGGGTCCCCTCCTCACCCTCTGTTCATACACACAGGGCACAGACACTAAGCAGGCCTGGATAACTTGAAGTTTGCTGACAGAAGAATCTCTCTGTTCTGAGGGAAGCAGCCTGTACTTCTGCTGACTTGTTAAATTTTCAGAAGAGCTGCCCCACTTAGGGCAGAGCACATTAAGTAATAATTTCATAGGCCTGCATTGCAATTTGATGGCAAGGCTTGTCATATTTTTAACAACAGTAGATACCCATGAGCAAAGCCCACAAGGTAAAACTGAACTAACAGTACACAGCAGATACCCCAGAAAGAAACAACGTGTGCTTGTAGTAGGAGACTCCTTGTTAAAGGGCACAGAAACACCCATCTGCCGATGGATGCTGCAACAGGGAGTCACGTGGGGTTTGCTGCTTCCCCGGAGCTAAAGTACGTGATGTTACTGAGAGGATGACACAACTTGTTAAAAGCACGGATTACTATCGGTGCTATTACTCTTTTATGTAGGCACAAACAACACCATAAGCCCAAACCTAGGCAGAATCAAGAAAGACTATAAGGCCCTGGGGGAGAAAGTGAAGAATTTTTGTGTCCATGTTATCTTTTCTTCCATATTACCAGTTCAAGGATTGGAGGTAAACAGGAATAGATGCATAATGCAGATCAACTTCTGGCTAAGTGGCTGGTGTTGTAGCCAGGGTTTTGGCTTTTATGATAATGGGACCTTCTATGAGGACTACAACCTGCCAGGAAGAGATGGAATCCATCTGTCTAAAAGAGGCAATGGAATCTTTGACAGCAGGCTGGCCAACTTGGTGAGGAGAGATTTAACCTGAAGGACTCGGAGGGAGGTATCCAAAATGGTAATGCCCATGCCACCATCACCACTACAACCAACTGGGGAATAAACCAGGCCAAACAGAGTAGTGTAAAATGTGCCTCAGCTATCTTCCTAAATGATAATCGAAAGTCCAGCCATCTAAAATGCATGTATACTAACGTGCACAGTCTGAGAAACAAACAAGAGGAACTGGAGTTCCGTGCCCAGTCAGAAAATTATGATATCATAGGAATAACCAAAACTTGGTGGGACAGCTCACACAACTAGGGGATCACGATAGACAGCTACAAACTATTTTGCAAAGACAGGCAGGGTAGAAGAGGAGGACGAGTCGCGCTCTGTATTAAGGAGAACTTCAAATGTATAGAAGCTCACCATGGTAATCGTGGAAGCCTTATCGAATGCCTCTGGGTCAAAATCAGACGGGTCATCTTCAAGGAAGACATTACTGTAGGCATTTGGTACCGACCCCCAAACCAAGACAATGGGACCAATGAAGCAATTGGGTCAATTAAACAAGCCTCAGGTCAACAAAACCTGGTTCTTACAGGAAACTTTAACTACCCAGACTTCTGCTGGAAGAACAACACAGCAGTTCATCTGTCATCCATCAAGTTCCTGGAATGCTTAGAGGACCTCTTCCTCGCACAAATGTTAGATGTGCCAACCAGGAAAGGGGCGCTGCTGGACTTGGTGCTCACTAACCAAGAAAACATATCTTTCTGTAATATCATGGTTAGTGACAACCTTGGCTGCAGTGATCACAGCATCGTGGAGTTTGAGATACAGCTGAGTACACTGAAGTTTAGTTCCAGAACAAAGTTTTTAGACTTTACAAGTCCAAACTCCAGCTTGCTCAGGGCTCAGCTTGAAGGGATCACATGGGAAGTTTCTATGAAGGATAAAGGAGCTAGTGACTGCTGGCAGTTTTTCAAGAACACTCTCCTAGATTCATAAAACCAGTTCATCCCCTCTAAAGGCAAGGGAAGTAGACAGAGCAAGAGACCCCCTTGACTTAACACTGAGCTTCTCGGTCTACTCAGAGCCAAAAGGGAAACATACTAGAGATGGAAAAATGGAACATTATCTGTTGGAAATTCCAAGGACATTGCTAGGATATGCAGAGCAGTTAGGAAAGTAAAAGCCCAGCTTGAACTGAAATTGGCCACGGTCATCAGAAACTTCAAGAAAGGGTTCTTCATATACATTAACAACAAGCAGAAACAGGAGAATATTGGCCCACTACTAAACAGGAGAGGTGAACTCCTCACCAACAACATGTAAAAGGCAGAGGTCCTCAACACCTTCTTCACCTCTGTCTTTACCAGCGGTGTTGGGTCCCAGGCCATGGAAACGAAAGATCAAATTGACACAGACACGGACCCACCATCAGTGAAGGAAGAGTTGGTATGTCAACCATTACATACCATTGACCCATACAAATCGATGGGCCCAGATACCATCCACTCGAGGGCATTAAGCGAGCTGGCCGATGTTGTTGTGAGGCCACTCTCCATAATCCATAAGACCAGCCCTCATGAGTCCCAGACCTCCAGGACCACAGAGGAAGTCAGGAGAAAGGATGATTTTGCTTCAGAGGATTGGGTTAGAGATCAACTAAGTAAACTAAACATCCACAAATCCATGGACCCTGATGGGATGCACCCGCGAGTGCTGAGAGAGCTGGCAGAAGTCTAGGCCACTCTCCATAATCTTTGAAAGGTCCTGCAGAACAGGAGAGGTGCCTGAGGATTGGATGAAAGCCAGTGTCACTCCAACCTTCAAAAAGCACAAGAAGGAGGACCCAGGTAACTACAGGCTGGTCAGCCTCACCTCCGTCCCTGGCAAGGTGATGGAACAGCTTGTTCTTGATGCTATCTCAAAGCACTTTGAGGAAAAGGGGCTTATCACAAGTAGTCAACATGGATTCCACCAGGGGAAGTCATGCTTGACCAATCTGATAGCCTTTTGTGATGGCATAACTAGATGGATAGATGAAGGATGGATGTGGTCTACCTTGAGTTCAGCAAAGCTTTCATCACTGTCTCCATGACATCCTCACAGCCAAGCTTGAGAAGTGCGGATTGGATGACTGGGCGGTGAGATGGATTGGGAACTGGCGGAAGGACAGAGCTCAGAAAGTTGTGGTCAGTGAGGCAGAGCTACTAGCTGGAAGCCTGTGACTAGTGGTGTCCCCCAGCAGTTGGTACTGAGTCCAGCCCTTTTCAATAGATTCATCAATAACTTGGATGAAGGGATAGGGTGTGTTGTCAGCAGATTTGCTGATGATACAAAAACTGGGAGGACTGGCTGGCACACCAGAGCCATCCAGCACAACCCAAACAGGATAGAGAGCTGTGTGGGGAGAAATCTAATGAAGGTCAATAGCGGCAAGTGTAAAGTTCTCCATCTGGGGAACAACCGCCCCATGGATCAGTACAGACTGAGGGCTGATCTGTTGGAGAGCAGCTCTGGGGAAAAGGACCTTGGAGTCCTTGTGGACAAGAGGATGATCATGAGCCAACA
>VWZK01001803.1:24791-49001 GCA_013396935.1 Baryphthengus martii | reverse complement strand
TAGACTACAGACCTCCCTATGATGAGGGTGAACTCTGCACATTGGGCCCTCTGTACCCTTTAGGAGCGAGTCACCAACAGCTAGCGCTCTTCTTCCTTGTGCAGGAGCTTGTTATATGGCTGGGAGGTCTATCTAACTGTGGTGAGACCTCTGGTGTAGGCTGTCTATCCACCACATCCCCGTTCTCTTCCAGCAGCACCTTGTATCTATTTCTCAGAGGCACCTGGGGGGGCAAGGAGGGCTCTTGCCTTCTGCCACGGCCACAAACTTGCCTCCACTCACTCTTTTCATTTAGTCTTCCATATTCCACCTGAGGGGGACAGGAGCCCCTTGAACAATGGGTGCTATCTGTCAGGCAGTCCCATTTCTGTTTAGTGAGGGCAGAGCCTGGCTCCACCAGTCTATCTCCATTTCAGCCACCCTAATGCTCCTAAGCCTTTCTACTTCAGCTTGCAGCCTTTCAACCTCATCTTGCAGATATGCTGCTCGGCCGAGCAGATCATCTACCTGCTCACATCACAGACAGCTCCCTGCTACCAGTGAGAGGCTCTGGCACTCCCTGCAGCCCCCAACCTGGACAGCTACGTGCTTCTGTGGGAACTTGGTCTGGGTCCCACATTTGTCACAGAGATCGCTGCCTTCTGCCGGATAGGTACCATGACTGACTTGCACGCAAGCTCTGTTGGCGCTTACAGCGAGATGGCCGCTGTTTCACTCCTTGCCGACTGAGCGGCGCGTCCGGTTTCACCGTGTTTGAATCTCCCGCGGTTGCCCCGCTAATGTTCCCAGTCACATCACCCTCTCGGCCTTCTCCATGTATGAGCTGCTGGCTCCTGCCGGGTCTTCCTTGGGTTTCCGTGGCTCTGGGAACCCCCTGTCTGCCTTAATCTAGCACTCAGCTACAGAATTTACTGCTGCTGTTGCTGCTGTTTTGCTCCTTGCCGACCTCCATTCCGCTTCTGCTCTATATGCAGAATACAGTAATTAGGGCTCACTATCTGGGCAGTAATTTAGGGGTAGAATGACACTACATTTTTATACATGGTGTACAAATCCAGCCACACTGAAATAACATTGCCCTGAACAGTTGCCCCAACATAAGTCGGAACAGACCACCGTGAAAAAAGGGTACTGCTGGAACACAGGACTTTACTGTCCTGTCTGCTATGCCAAAATGACTGGAGGAACATCTGCCATCTTTATATTTGCAAGGAATTTTCTGCTGCTTTGGGGGAAAAGAATCCCCAAAACAACCAACCAACCAACAAAAAAAAAAAAAAAACGCAACAAAACCAAACACAGGCAATTAGCTTAATTTGGGTTTCTGTGTACTTCAAGAATATTAGACATTAAGCTTGCTTGTTTTCTGCAGAGTTAAAGATGTGAGCCTTACTTTGATAATGAGATAATTTTTGTTGAGTAACTTCTAGCCATGCTTCATAGTGAAAACCATCTAAACTATTAGAACTAGGTACTTTTGCTGTCCTACGAATAACACGGCCTACTGCAAGTAACTAAAAAGCAACATGGCAGCTACAATGGCTACCTCTGGTTTGTGTTTTCCTTACAGGGCCATGCTCAGCATTACCCTGCTGTGTTAGTGTAGCTTGTGTATCTGATTTTTGCCCAGGCATCTTCCATCTTCAAGTCAGTAGAAGCACAGTGGTAGCTTATTCCATCTTCAAATCAGCGCAAATACAATGACAGCCCAAGTACAACACAAAGCAGTGAAGGTCTGAACATGACCACATTTATTCAGGGAGTTAACCCTGACTTCCAGCCCTGCATAAGCACATGTATGTATTGTAGCATGGCTCAGAACCATGACACATGAATATACTGTCAAAAACAATTATTTAATCCATGTACATTTGAAACTTGTCAATAATTATACACTGGGCCAGATCCTACCCTGAGTGACTGAAAATTGAAAGTTCAAATGACAAAAAGGAGGAAACACTAGACTTCCACTTAGATTTGCATCAAAAATCCCAGATGCCAGGTGATCAACTAGCAGAATTTCCACACAGCCTTAAGAACACAACATTGTCCCTGCAGCTCCTTAACTAACAACGGTGAAGGGAGAGCTGTGCATAGTGCTGACAAGGGTACTTTGAGAGGAAAAAAAAGTAAAAAATCAAGCAGTGGAAGCAGCAGCCTCTTCAGAGTAACAACAGCCCAGAACAGTCCTTGATTAGCAATGCAAAGCCAGGCCAGATCTACCTTGCTGCCCATCTAAAGCCATCACGGTCATTCCTTCTTCCTTGAATGTCTGAATGCAACATGTAGTTTGGTAAAAGGAGAGGTTCCAAGTCCTCATTCCCACTCAGTTAACCTGTGCTGGAATAGTTGTAATATGGCATCAAATAGTCTGAACTCAAGATTTACTAAAACCCAGAAGTTTGGTGGTGTTTTGGGTTTTTTTTAAAAAGAAAGCGCAGTAGGAAAAGAGTACTCAGGACTTTACAGAGAGTTCATAACGCAGATGTATCAAAAAAGGCCATCTTTAAATTTCTTTTCCTGGACACATTTCTTTTTCACAGTTATGCCAGACATTTTAGAGGAATAGCTCACACAGAAAAATGACAGAAAAATATTTGCATTCAACTCAACAAAAATGTCCAGTCACTGATCTACTTATCTGCCCTTTTTTGGAAGACAGTAATGATTGAAGAACGTCATTAAAATGTGGGCAAATTATTTGCCATAAATAAAATCACCAACAAACCTTTTATCTCTTGATACACTATCCAACCAAATTTTTAATGAAATAATTTGTAACAGCAACAGTGACTTTATTCCATAAAATTTATGATAGTCAGAATTTTTTCATTAATTCAGTCTCCTGAGTTTCTGACCAACAGCAACGACAACAAAAAATCATGACAAAAGCAAACAAAAAACACCCCAACTTATAGATAACTAACTAACTCCTCTATGGCTTGGAGTAGTCAGTGAAATTGTAGACATAGCTATTGTCTTGGTCAAGTAAGGCTTCTCTAGTGTGCTTATATATGTGGGCAAGATGTTGTCATGAGGTGAGACAATCAAACTGGTGTGTTATGTAGCTAAAATTAGTGAAAAGTTGACACATTCTGTAAAATCAACCTTAGTGAAATCGCTATTTGTAAATTTGAACCCTGCCAAAAAGTCGCATCAGTTTTTTAATAGTCTAGATTTCCCCTTAAAGATATTGATCAGGAAGGGTCAGAAATATACCTTTCTGAAATCTTAGATTTATTAAATAAAACAGAAAATGTCAGAAATAAATGTCTCAATAGAGAACAGAAACCAAGCCACTCATCTTCCTGAAATAACTAGCACAGGACAGATATGGGCAGCAAGGGCATCATATGCATTTTAAACCTTATCTGAAGCAGTTTTTTAAAATAACTGGTCTGTCAACTTGAGTCAATCACTTTATTTTTTAATCCTCTAGTACTCTGTAGCATTCCTCTCCAAGGAATGTTTGCAGTGCGCTGTCATGTCACATTAGGGAGTTGATACAGAAATTGTATATATTGGGGAAATCATTAAATTCAATCTTTATCAAAGAGAAAGTATAAAAAATATGAAATTGGACCCAACCTCTTACATAAATTGTAAAATACTTTAAAGAGTTGTTATATGATAATTTTGTTGGTTGCAAAGCAAAAGTTTAATTTAACAACAGCAGCTTCTCAGTGAGCAAAATCTGGCATCAATGTAAAAGAGAACTGAAGTGAAATACTTTATTGAAAGCCTCTGAACGTTAGCTAGATATTTTTACCTGCTCAGATTGATTACTTTTTCAAAGCCGTGCTAGAAGCATGGCTTTCTCAAAGGGTCCCAGACTTACTCCTGAGCTTGCCTAGCATACACTGAATACAGATTTTGATTAAATAATCAAATATCTGCTTTTATTTTTTTGCACCACAGCACATGCCATGCTTCAGTCCTTCGGAATTTAGGAGTTCAGGCTTTTTTTTTGCTATTCACAGTTTCTCTGGTTTTCAAAGTAGGTTGGGAGGAAGAAATACAGTCTTTCCTGTCATACAACTAGCTAACTCCTTTTGACTGGTTCAGATCTAAGTTAAGACATTCTTCTGAACAAAACCACCTTTCTGCTACTCAGTCACAGTACCCAGTGGCATTTGCTTTCCTATGTCCAAGATGGGTGCTATCATTAATATCCGGTAGCTATTGTACTGCTATGATACTTCGTTCTTCTAAATATTTTCTGCATGTCGATCTCATTGTCCTCAGCCATTTTATTACTAGGGATCTGGAAAGATTCAACTTAGTCACGGCAGGCTGTGGTTTCACATCACACACTTCAGTAAGAACCTTAAAAACAATTTATCTATCTATCTATCAGCAAGTATTTCCCTAAACGAGAGCATTGCATTTCAGTAAATTATATTTAATGGTTGGACTCTATGATCCTGAAGGTCTTTTCCAACCTAAGTGATTCTGATTCTATTTATTATGATAATATTATTCCTCTGCACCATTTATTTCCTATCCCACAAAATAGAAGTATGTCAGTATGTCAAAAAAACCGACCAGAGATTGAAATTATTTATCCTAACCAGTCTGAAAATAACAAGTCATTTTGGAAAACATATTCAGTATGACAAAAAAAAAGTCTTTTTTCCTCAACAGATTTTCATGTTTCAAAGGACAGAACTCTGAAAGCAGTAGGAATAGTGTGAGGTAGAGAGTTGTGCAGAAGACAGGTCACTAGACATTAAATACATTATTTCCAACAGGTTTGCCTACTAAACGGGTCTGGAAGAAAAGGAATACATAAAGCCTTCAAGAGAGCCTGGCTTTGCTTATACTTTTATAATACAAAAAGCTATATTCAAAGACTTTTTGCATTTTTTAATTCTTGGCATGGCAGAAATACCTTACCTGCTCTTTGTTTCTGTTCTCAGCAAATCCTGTTCTGAAATCAAAAGTTGGTTTTGTTCCCAGCAAATCCTATTCAATAGCAAAACACCTTTCAGGAACTTCATTCTGTCCAGATAAAAAGAGAGAACGACCCTTGAAGGAGGTTTTGAGGAAAGAGCATAGACCAGATGGTTGCATGCAAGTACCAGTGTCCGGTACTAGGCACAAGTACTTCCGTCCTTGTGCATGTCCAGTCTGTCATTCTTCTCTGGGACTCCTCTGTCTAACGATCCTGGGCCCCATAATTAAATAAAAGCTCTCCCCAAAGAGATAAAGAAAGGATCTACCTTTCAAGACTGTTGGCATAAAGTACCATGCATGGAGTGAAGTGGCTTTTTGGTTTGTTTTTATTTGTTTGGTTTTTGTTGTTGTTGGTTTGCTTTGGTTGATTTTATACTGCTACTAGCACAAGCATGCTATCACCCATCCTAGGGAAAACAAGTAGTTCTTTTTGTTCTGATTAGATGTGTTGTAACACTTTTCCTAGTCTATACACCACCTAATGTTGATGTAGGTTTTTCTTATTATAAGACTAGATTTACTCCATTGAAATTCAGTAAATTTTTATTTAGTTTGACTAAGCACCAAATCCATTCCATTTCAGCACTACAGCAGTATGCCACTGTCAGTAGTTGAACTATTTCTGTAAAATCAGAGTATTTTAGAGGTAGATCCACAAGATGGATGATTTACTAAACACACTTGTCAGTGCTTCCTTCTCTACTGCATTACCTGAGAGACCTAATTTCTCCTTGTATGGTAAAATGGCTGATTTTTAAGCAGTAGTTTACTTTGGGCTCCCTTGATACTATAGTAAAGATAATGGCAGCAATTTTGCTGAGGACCACTACAGTGGAAAGCATGCTGTCCCTTCATTCCTTTGTGTCTAACTTGTTTTAAGCTTGCTGCTTTTTGTTTAGATACTAGCCTAAGGATGACACGTCTGTTTGCCAAGAGATTTGGTAAAGGAGGTTTGGCAAGCAAGACCGATTATGTAAAGGCTTCAAGCACTGAATGCCATGTTTTGATTACGCAAAAGTTGAGTGGCAGTAACAGCCCACCTGCGCTTCTCCAAAGTCTACCTCATTCCAAATACCACGACTTATCTAAAATTCTGAATCATGAAACAAAATTCCCTGCACATAGTTAGCACTCTTCCAGCAGCAGTTCTTCATAACATAGGTGAAGAGGATTCTTTTGGGATTACACTTGCTCCTTGATTCAGGTTGATTCAGGAAATGAGTAACACCTCAGTGACTGACAGTTAAAGAAAAATAAGAAACCTGGAATGAGAGAGTTCCCCTTTTCCATGGCCTCATCTCCCAAATGTGAGAAGTCACATTCAAGTAAGTTGAGAGATTTAAATGCTCAGACCAGCAGCATTTGTAACCATTCCCAGATTTGCCACTGTTTTGTGTCTGTCGTTAAAATACGCACTGCTCAGGATCTGAAAAGCAAAAAGCAGACCGTGTATGCTGCTTCCAGAGAATGCCTAATGCTTATTCTGGAGAGAGAGGAAAACAGGATATAACAGAATCTGTGGCACTTGTTCTGTTGAGTATCTCCAGGAAAAGTTTATACATGTATTATAAACTTCTTCACTGTTGAAAACACCACAGAGAATCAAGAGAATAGTTTCAAGCACTTCCATAAAAGCCTGGATTTTCAAGTTGATATCTTCTCCTCATTCCCCAAATCTGAGTCTCAATTGCAATTATCCTTTGTCCTCCTTGGGAAGATCAATTATAATCTCATATTTATATTACAGAAAAAAAGGATAAACATTTTAAATTACAGAAGTAACAGAAAATAGGACAATATAATAAAATTTGTTTGGGAGCTGTTAGCGGCTTACTGTCCTGAAGCTTCCAAGCACAGCAGCAACAACAACATTTTGCCCTATAACACAAAGGGCAATTTCCCCTTTATAGTTTCAATTCCTGATCCTCTCTAAGATTTAATTCTCCAAACACTCAGCCTATGTAATGATCATGTCCCACCTGCTGTAATCCTGGTAATTCTAGAATATAAGAATATTACAAGAGAACTACAGGGTGCAACAGTGGAGAATAACAAGCTTTTGAAATGCAATAAATATTAACTAGGAAGAAAATAATAATGAAAGCTGGACAGTAACTTTTCTATCCATGCAAAATGGGACAGAGACCGCACAATATATACAACACCATCCATATGCTGAAGTTCTTGTAGGTGCAAGTACCTTTTTTTTAAAAAAACCAATTCCATTATTTTAATGGAACCATTAAAAATGAGACCAGGAAGCTGGGTTCTTCCCACTAAACTCTGATAATCCTTTGCAATATACAGAAAATTTAATTTGCTCTGCACTTGCATGCAACTCAGGAAGCTGTCGATTAGTTCCTGTTGTGGTTTTCATAATAGATATCAGATGAAAGTTATGGATGGCAATTGATTTTTCAGGCTTAGTGCCAATCTCCCCGCTGACTGGGTTTTGGGGTTTATTTTACAACTTCAGCCTACTTCCAAACTATAGAATTTGGGCTGATACGTTAGCTTTGGAAATACTTGTCAACAACCACCCACAACTGTATGATTTTCTACTATGAAGTGTATGATTTGAAGAACTTAGTGACACCTTTGAAAAGTTACACTGTGTAATATTAAACTTATCTTTTCTTTCCTTTCCTCTTCTATGTTTAATAGAGCAGATTGAATTTTTGTACAGTCCTTCTCTCTTCCAAAGCAAACATATTAATGTTATTTCCTCTCTATTCCTTTCCTGAAAAGCAGTAACAAAAGCCAGAAAACAAAAGGGTCATAACATAAATTGTAATATAAAAAAAAAGGTATTTAACCGATTGCACAAATACAATTTTAGAAATAGAAGTTACTAGGTTATGGAATAGTTTATTACTACAGCACATTCATGTTTCCTGTTTCTGTTTATTTGTATATATGTGAAATGAAGGTCTATCTGAAGGACAGGAAGGAAGGAAAAGCTTAATCATGTTCATTCTCACTTTTCTACACCAAAGATCTTCAATAACATACCATCCTTGGGCTACCCAGTACCTGTTCCAGGTACTGATAATCTATTCTGCAGTCACATCATGCACTTCCACAGCAGTCAAACACTTCAGTGGAAATGACTTTTTCTTCTCTTAACTCAGTTATAAAGCATGCAAATGGAATGCATGTTCCTATTTAGGCTGCATCCTAAGAAATTAAACTACTATAAACCGTATTGATTTTTAGCAGCATCAATTTCATGTATGCAAATTAGCTAGGATTGTATATATAAAAAACCCTATTATTCTAAAGTGGCAGGCCTATGTAAAAGCTTCGTTCATTTCTTAGTCTAACATTGGTTTACCAGTAATCTAGCTTCTCATACCTTAATTTTTCAAATACAACCACTTTCCTTTCACTCTGGAAGCTGCTTGTCTATACTGAGATTTTAATCACCTTGAAGAACATGCATAGTAGAAATGGAAGGAAAATGGGAAATAAAGTAAGAGCAGAAAGGTCTCAATATTTATTTAATAATCACCCATAAGTGCAGTCAAGATATTTACAGAAAAGACAGTTTCACATCATTTTGAACCTACTCAGATGATGAAGAGTTTATTAGTAATACAGCCAGAAGATACACTTCTGGCATTCAGAAATGTATTCAAGCTTCCTTTCCTAGGGATACTATGTAAGGTAAAACACGTAGGGAGAATTAAAGTTATACTAAATGAAATGATTCTATTAGGAAAAATAAGGTCAAGATTTGGGGCACTCAATCCTTCAGATATTAAAGAAGAGAAGCCAACTTTTACTTATGTAAAAATTTAGAATAGTTGCTCATGGGTAACGATCACATCATCAGATATGCCCGAGAAGTTATCTGTTTTTCCAAGAGTATCAGTTAGTTGATCTCAAGCCATGCCACATCCTGAGACCATAGCAGTTAAAATGATACCTTTTAAGTATTGCAGATGGCCTTTTTCTTACTGGGATTTGTCACTGTTGGGGAAGGGGTGATGAGTCTACTTTTATTTCTAGAGAGAGCCTCTAGGTTCTCAAGGTTCTTGGTGATGCTTATAGTCCCTTGAACCAAGAAAAATACAGTACAGAGAGAAAGAACAACCATCTTGTTTCAAGAGGCCTAGCTATTCATAGAAAATTTGCAATGGTTTTTGGGCATGTGGATTGGTTTAAGTGATGTCTCACAACTCATTCATTCTTAGAATAAGTTGATGTAATTAATGCTTTTCTGCACTGATTTAAGTCCAGGTTTGCTAAGGAGAGGATTTAAAACTCACTCTTGCTTTAATAAATATCTTCTACCATCTTTTCTACTATCTTGTTTGAAGTGGCATCTATAAGATATAGATGAAAAGTGAAAGCACATCAAAGGACCTCCTGCTTGGCATTTACAGGTATCTGTCAAGATCACTGAAACTACTTTGAGACACTTCTTTCTCCTACTTCAGCTAAATTCAGTCTGAGAGATTAAATGATTAGGTTTCAGGAAGACTTGCAGAGCATTCCTTAAAATAGTAAAAAAGATCAGGTAATTTAATTTTTCACAGCCCTTGTTAGTTCCTCATTGCTGGTACAAAGATTAATTTTCTGTTAAGAAAAAAAAAATAAAAACCACCAAACTTGTTTGCAGTCAAAAAATACTGAATTTCTTAGACAAAAGTCTATTTTTGAAAATAATGCACAGTATGAGTGTAAAAACTGGGTAGTGCTCAGAGGTGCTTGAATTTAGGCTCATAATTTAAAGTTTATGTCATCTGATGTTATAGTGCAGCGTTAGTTATGCCTTTATAGTATTCTTTCAGTTGTTACTGATGAGAGTTTTCTTCACAATCCCATCTCCACAGGATTTTTATGTATCATCATCATCCAGAATTTTAGAAAAAAAAAATAGTTCTTTTGTTAAACTCCATAATTGCTCCTGAATCTCTCATAAAAATACTCTGTTTCTACTAGATACTATGTTGGGCAAGACAGTGGATAAAATACTGATGTAACTTCAAACCAATACTGTTGGTATCATTGTTCTGCTATTTGGGGTGTTTTCTGAGGCTACAGTGATTCTTGTGTTTTTAATTATGACAAGTATTATTAGAACTAGGTGGCATTGTAGTTAAAAGTGCCAAATAAGCATTCTGAATTCTAAGTAATTATTAACTCAGGAATATAATAGTCACTTAATGATCCACCATTGTCTGAAGAAACAATAAAAATATGACAGAAACTGCTTTCTAAAAATAAACACACACAAAGATCACACAGCACACCTGGTTGAACCTACCGCCATTCACCTTAATCCAGCTGAAAAGTGAGACATTGAAATAAATCTTTTGAAAACTATTCTTGATATTCAGTCTCTACACAAAGAAATGAAATCACAGCCTGAATTTTGATTTTAGGGTTGTACTGAGGGTCTGTCATGCCAGAGCTACATACCCCTCTGCTGTAGAGAGTAGACAGATGGATAGGGAAAAAAAACCCAAAACACTAGACAAGTAACATGATCTTAAACTTTCGGTATTAGCTTTACTAGGAACTATTGAATTCACTGTTACTTTTCATTTACACAGCTAGTACACAAGGAGGACAGGGGAGATACTCTCATTTTGAAAGCACTGAAGTCTAAACAATAAGCAAACTGTGTCCCAAACCTTGCAAATAAAGATTGGTTGTTCTAAAACACAACATATTATTCTTTTCAGGCTAGATTTATTTTTCTCCCTACTTTTTATAGAGCATGAGTGCTTCTACATGTCAATATAGGTAGTTTCCCCTCCCTCTGCTTCCCATGGAGCAGGAGTGCAACGCAAATCAATTAAGCAGTGCAGTTTAAATATGATACAATGTGGAAAAAGCAGGTAGGATACAGTGAAATACAACAGAATAGGTACAAAAATTAAGTGGTTTATGTAAGTTAAGTATTGAGACAATATGTTTTCGATAAATGACAGTCAAGTCTTTGCCCTGGATGAAGTATGAGGAAGAGAGAGCTTAGCATTTTTATCTCATAGTGCTCAGTAAGAAACATGCATTCCAAATAAATCTAAAATTTAAGGCAGCAGGCAATCTGCCTTCAGTTACGTGGCTTCCTTTGAAGTGTCTATAACAAGTTTCTAAGCAGCTGCAATGTGCTACAGTTCAAGAAAAGGAAACTACTCATCATCTCAAGACTGATGTCTCTCAGACCACTGAATTCTTCGGTCTCATCGGTACAACTTATATCAAACAAACAGCAGATTTCTCTTTTGAAGGAGAAAATTGTGGTTAAGCAGTTCTCTGTTAAGAAGCTTTCAAGGTTAGCTGTCTGATAGCCAGAAACTTCTCTGATGATTAGCAATAGTTGCAGGGAAAATATTTTAGGATTTATTCTACTACAAGAAAAAAAAATACTTTACTAAAAATACATCTGAACGAAAGTGTGTCACGTCTTTTTACTACATTCCCAGTTATATTGAATAGCTTAAAACACAATCTTACCTCAGCTCACATTGACATAAAATTGGTTTCTGGATCTTACAGGCATTTCACCTTCTAAGGTTTCAGAACGTGCAGTTGTCTTACTATCTATATAGCAGGTCTATCTAGAGGAATAAAGCAATCTTTCCTTTCTCTTTGCCCATTCACTTTAATTAGCAGCCAGTGTACACACACACACACAAAAAAAGGGCTGGTGATTGTGTAGGAGGTCCTTCCATCTCCACGTCATTATGAAGGTAGTAACATCATGAAAGTAGAGTTTTGTGTACTCTAGTCCTGTTGGAGGTACAGAATTTCTCTCTTTTTCCGCCTGACTCAGAACAGACGTTCTGCCCTTTTAAATCTTTCTCCCCCTTCCCAGATTCTTCTCTTTTCTGGACATTTTATTTATCAGATAAAGCCCCACATTATCCCTGGAGCACACTCCCTGCTGATTTATTATAGAATAATACATTAGAAAAGATATTCATACAATTGTGTAAGACAAAGATAAGTATTCAGGTTTGACAAAGATTAAGTATTTCAAGCCCCAAAACAAATAATGAGGAATTATAACACTTCTTGTCACCACATATCTTTGCACGTAAGGATCAGTCTTGCATACAGTTTAGATTGATGAGGATAATTAATACAGAAGATAAGGTGGTAGTTCACAGTGGTTCAAGGTAAAGCTAAAGGATATTTAAAGTGTTGCAGTCTTAAAGAATACGGAAAATGCCAATGAGGAAAAAAACTAGTGTGTTGGACAGGATACTGCACTAAAGCAAGAAGAAAAGAGTATATTTTTCAGATCAGCAGGGAGAGAATACATAGCCACAAAGTGAGGACTGGATTCAAGAGTAACATCTGAGTCCCACTGTCTACCTAGAAAAAAAAAACAACAAACAAAACCACAAACAACATTCTACACCTACTTGAATCATTTCTCTGAAGTGTAAAGACGAAAACAAAAACCCACCCCAAAAGCCCATTATCACCCACAAAAGCACCCAAACACTTTGATACTGAAGTTCTCTAAACAGTCTACTGGATATATCTCCAAACTGGTCTGGGCCCTATAGACTAAGACTTTACTTTTTAGTAAGTGCTGTCTTTTTGACATCTGAAAGAAAAAATAGTCTATCCTCCCTCAGCTTCATTACTTCTATAAAAGGAAGGGATGATAATTTTTAAAAGGTTTTGAGATTAACAGTTTAAAAATAAAGTATGCTCATGAAGTATTGTTTAGATCAGTTCATTAGTACTTACCTTACTTCCCACCCCTCTCTCTCCCCGATGAGGTTGACATGACCTGCAGACAATAAACCTATATTGAAGTTGGAACTTATTTTCCATTTACCATCAAAACTCTCCCCAATTTAAAGTCATTGCATCCCTCTAATAACAACATCCCATGATAACAAACAATCTGATCAGTGTTAAGTTCCATTGCAAAGTTAAAAAAATAAACAAATCACTAACCAGATAATTCTAGACACTCTCAAACTACCACGTGGATCCTATTTCTACAGCTTTAGAAACGCATCTAGAATTTCCAGTGTTCCATCAGAATTCTGAGTTTATTTCACCTGAAAATAAGATAAATTTTACCTTATTTTATAAGGTAAAATAGACTGTCTCCTGACATTTCCTCCACTGCTCTTTTGAAAACATTCTGAGTTCAAGTATTAGTCTCTCAAGATTTTAATAATTAAGCATATGGTTAAAACCAGAGGGTATAAATAAAGCTTTCATGCATGAAATGTATCAGTCATTTGCTATGTAAAACCAAAATGAACAGAAATTACCTATGAGGCAGAGGTTTATTTACAGAGCTAAACAAGTTTGCAGTGTTAGTTACTGCCTACCTGCAAAAAATTCTATTTTTCTTATTATTTTTGTTTAATGGCAACCATGGCGTGCCAATATCTTTGTTGCTTTCCTAGAGACCTGAGTAACATGCCAAGATCTGGCTTGCTGCAGTGCTGATGAGGTAAAGAAACTAAGATCTTGTAATATCTGGTTGTGTTTCCTGCTGACAATGAGCTCCCACAGTTGTGCATGAAACAAATAGAGCTGATGAAGCTGTTTCTAAATCACTGTTTTCTATACAGATTTAAAAATAAACAAATAAATAAATAAACTAACCTCCGCTATTCAACTGTGGGATCTCTCAGAGTTTGGAAAGGGTGAACAAATTCTGTATTGCCCATACTGTAATTTAGCAAAACAAATAAGTAATGAAATAGTACAGAGGCAAGTTAATGTTATGGGGGTTATTAAATACTTCTTCACACGCCAAAACTGGGGAGATAGAAGAAGTGAAAATTTAGGGCTTTGCTGCATTAGCTGTTTTCCTCCCTCCCCTCATCCCCAAAGCAATTTGTAAAATAGCCTCAGCAAAATACTCCAAGCAGGTTTATAGAAAGAAAATGAGTATCAGTGGCAGATGACCTGTAAATGCTTGCTACTAATAAGTTTAGTAGCATATTCTTAGCATACGATGTTCTAAATTTCAGTCAAGACTTTAAATTAAGAACAGGCAAATCAAATGAACTACAAAGTCACATCAGCACTGATACTACTAAAGTTTTTTTTGCTAATTATCATACTTGATGAAGCAAGCACATGTAACAGTTTGGGGGCTATGTGAATACACCAGATTTGAAAGAGAGAGTTTATGTTACTCAGAAAAAAAGTCATCATCAGGTAAGACTATTGACATAATCCAGACACCATCAGATACCCTTTTATAGTCACTTTTTTTTTTTTTTTTTTTGTTTTTTTTTTCAGAAATGAAAATGCCAGACAAGGCAGAGAGGCAATACTTTCATGGTATCACCTGCTTCATACAAGTTGCTTGGTGTCAGGTATTTTGTTAGTGCTCTTTCTTCATAATAATTCTAATTCCTGTTAATGAGCTCCAGATGGCACCTTACAAGTATAATCAAGGTATGAGGACAGTGGGTGTTGCCTCAAAAGGAAGTTAAGCTTCAACTAACTGTTAGAATACTTTCCATCCATAACGATGTGACACCTCTGTCATCCAAATTATTTTCCTGAATCATTCTGAACTACCATTTTTTTTTAAGGAATGACCAGAAAAGAGGAACTACTAATATGATACTATTTCATCATTAGCTGGAAGATACTTTGTAAGAAATGTAAGGACAAAGCATTTAATTGCACACTTCCTTCAGCCAACTGTAACATAGTTAAGACTGTCTTATTATCCAGGTAGTATGAGCCAAATATGCCCAGAAAAAAATCATCAAACTAGATTAAGGTAAATTCAACATTTTGCTGGTGAAAAACTGAACTGTATCTCCCCCAGAAAAACAGTATTCAGTCCTCTGGTTGTTCTGCTGCTGAGGAAGTTTGGTATCTTTTTTTCTTATTCTTTTTTAAAAAAAACCCTATTTTATTAAGGAACTGTCAGTAAGAAAACAGATTTCTGACAGTAAAAAAGTTTTAGATAAACATTTTATATTCAAGACTCCTGGCATTCCAAATTTGTCAGCCTTAGCAAAGGTGAGTTAGATTGTTCAACAGTCTGTCAATCCTGCAACTTTCTGACCACTATTAGATCTATGCTGTCTTAAGAAACTCATCAAAACTACTGAAGGGTTCTACTTTAGGTTTGCTTAACTTTCAAACCCTGATAGAGCTAAAGGTCTACTTTATTAAGGAAACAAGGAGGCAGAAGATGCCCCTTCACCTCTTAGACCTTAGAAGTACAGTTTTGCAGTTTTACAAAGACTGTCAGAGTCCTGCAAAGTACTGTCTGTTAGGAAAGTGTTTTTGAGATCGTATTTTTCAGAATGCCAGAGTCCACATACATGGAAAGGTGAGTATGTTGCTATTTTTCTGCCTGTTTATGTAGCTATGCTAACTTAAGCACGATTAAAGAAAAGGAGAGTCGCCTTCTCTGTCCCCACCTCCACCTCAAATGTTGAGCACGAAGTCAAGGACTAGTCATTACTGAAAACATGCTCTGCTATCCAGAATAAAAGCCTTAACGTTCTAGTTTCTCATTGACTTTACCAGAATTTGTTTTCCAGAGCAGGAAAAAAAAAAAAAAAGAAAAAATCATAAATTTGTATTTGTTCCCTTGTTTGTAAAAGCCCATGCCTAATAGATATTCTAGACGTGAGGGAATGTCTATTGATGAGTTTCCTAAAGATGTAAATGCAGCATAAAAAGATATAAGTGATGTTTCCTGACACATCAATATATGTTGTCTTTTCAATTATGTGCATCTTGAAAGCCTTACAATTCAGCCATTGGGCACCCAAGGAAACCACAGTTCATGCAGAGTTCAAGCTCTCTAAGCCCTAAAAAGCCTCAAACTACAAAAAAAAAAAAAAAAAAAAAAAAAAAAAAAAAAAAGTGAATCAAAACCAAGTGGCAAATGTGCATGCCTTACTAAATAACCATGCAATATTGTCAACTTACCCCTCTCCTCTTGTTTTCATTTCTGACCCTCTACTTGCCATGGCTTGTTTAGTTTTTTTAGGTTTTAGTTTTTAGATAGTGTAATTTCTCTAGGGGAGAAGAAACATTCCCTGGCTTGCCAGCTCTGCTGCTCAGCCTCCTTGCTAAGTTTCCAAACAGGATTTAAAAAAAAAATTAAAAATTAAAAATCATTCTTCTTTGATTATGACCTGGAAATAAGCATCTCCAATTTTATTAAATTGAACATGTGAAAGCTTTTTACAAAGCGAAAAAGCTTTTATTAGTTTATACATGCAAGTTAACAAAGGACACTGTTCCCGTGAAAGCAGATAGTCTACAAGTTTTTATATATACCAAGAAGGCATTTTTGGCCTGTGTAATCTTTACCACAAGCTACATGTGTAATATATCAAGTTGCCTTTCTGTCCCCAAGAATTTTACCTCCAGGAGCACATTAGCTAACAGAGGTAGATACATGATAAAAACAGAAACATTTATTTTCAATCTTCTTGGTTATTTTCCTTAAACAGTTGGACTATTCTCATTTCATATGACAGTGTAGCTTATTTCCAGAGATTCATTCAATCCTAAATATCACCATTTTTATTTAGTTAACTAAAATATTTTATTCAACAAAACAGATGGATACATCTAAACTGCTATTTCGTAGAGCCCTGAGGTGTAGGGGGAGAACATGTGCTAAAACCGAAGCAGATTCTTTACAGGAATACTGTTTATTATTTCATTCTGGAGATCATCTAGAACTAGGAGGCTGAAGTTACCAACACAAAACTTCAAAACTATTTATCACTATTGCTTTAACACACCTCACGCTGCTTAGTGGTTGGTAATGATAAAAAAAAGAGGCTGGTTTTATTTAGCTCTTACAAGCTTTTTCTGTCATGTGTCTCTTCATGCCATAACTTAATCTCTATTTTTTTTAGTTGCAACCAAGAAATAACCTCCTATGTAAATGAACAGTAGGAAGCATATTATTATCAGAGACTAAAAGGAACAAAACAGGTATTCTGGAAAGAAACAGTGTTCAAATACGACACAAGGTAATTGATTCTAAGCATAAAGATTAATGAACAATAATCTACATTGCAGACAGGGCATACACAGAGTAAAGAAAATTCATTTTAAGATTCAGAAAAAAATGCATGATTTTTCCCAGAGTTCATGTAGTTAGTTAATAACTGCCTGCATAGCCAATTTTGTGCTATAATTACCTCTAGCTAAAGTAATTCCATGATAATTGCCTCGACAGTCAGTTTCTTAATTTCTTATTTCAAAATTGAAATGGAACACACTCAACCAACCATCATTATCATAAATTATGCCATTGTTTAAAATGTTGAGCGAACCAGAACTTGTGAATTAACAAAAGGCTTTAACACTCCTAAAAATTACAATATCAGTACTAGCTGAACACCAAATTTATTGTGTGAAAAATAACATTGGGTGATGATTTATACAGTTTCAACTTTCATGAGAAAAGTTTCTAAATTAGATATATCAAAAGGACCAAGATTAAACCCAAGTCACAAAAATCTATCTTTATACACTTTTCAGAACCAGGTAATTTAGAAAGACTGAAGAAAAAAAAAACAACTTTTTTTTTTGACAACTAGAGACAGAAAAATGATTGTTGGGGATTTGTTTTGCCAAGTTATGAAAATGAGCATTTCCTGCTGGGAAGTGTTTTCAAGTAATTACATCTGTAGACAGAATCTTATAGCTTTGGACTGTAAGTTGTCTGTTAAAATTGTCACAATCAGAGCATTCTCTACCTGACCTTTTTCTGTTGTTATAACTGCAGATGGCAAAGGGTCCTCTAACATCTGAGAGTGATAAACAGATACTTGTAGTCAGGGGAAAGACAACCAAAGGCCATGATATTTTAAACTCTCCTTTTAATGTCAGAATCACAGAATATTAGGGGCTGGAAGTGACCTCGAAAGATCATCGAGTCCAACCCCACTACCAGAGCATGAACCTAGAGCAGATCATGCAGGAAACTGTCCAGGTGGGTTTTGAATGTCTCCAGAGAAGGAGACTCCACCACCTCTCTGGGCAGCCTGGTCCAGTGCTCTGTCACACTCACTGTGAAAAAGTGTTTCCTTGTGTTTAAACAGAACTTCCTATGCTCCAGTTTGCACCCATTGCCCCTTGTCCTGTCATTGGGTGCCACTGACAAGAGCCTGGCTCTGTCCTCCTGATGCTCACCGTTTCCTTAATTGTAAACNATTAAACAGTGTCGGACCCAGTACCGGCTCCTGGGGGACACCACTAGTCACAGGCCTCCAGCTAGAGTCTGCTCCACTGACCACAACTCTCTGGGCTCTGTTCTTCAGCCAGTTCCAAATCCATCTTACCGCACAATCATCCAATCCACACTTCTTAAGTTTGTCTGCAAGGATGCCATGGGAGACAGTATCGAAAGCTTTGCTGAAGTCAAGATATGCCACATCCACTGCCCTCCCCCTCATCTATCCATCTAGTTACGCTCTCATAAAAGGCTATCTGATTAGTCAAGCAGGACTTTCCCTTGTTGAATCCGCGTTGACTACTCGTGATAAGCCTCCTTTCTTCAACATGCTTTGAGGTGGCGCCAAGAACAAGCTGTTCCATTAGCTTTCCAGGGATGGAGGTGAGGCTGACCGGCCTATAGTTACCCGGGTCCTCCTCCTTGCCCTTTTTGAAGATTGGAATCACATTGGGATTCCTCCAGTCCTCAGGCACCTCTCCTGTTCTCCAGGACCTTTCGAAGATTATGGAGAGTGGCCTAGCAATGACTTCTGCCATCTCCCTCAGCACTCATGGGTGCATGCCCTCAGGGCCCATGTACTTGCAGATACTCAATTTGCTGAACTGATCTCTGACCCAATCCTCATCAACAGAGGCAAAATCTTCTTTCCTTCAGACTTCCTCTGTGGTCTTAAAGGTCTGGGACTCCTGGGAGCAGGCCTTAGCAGTAAAGACTGAAGCAAAGGCAGCATTCAGTAGCTCTGCCTTCCCTGTATCCTCAGTCACCAGGGCACCCGCTTCATTCAGCAGTGGGCCCACATTTCCTCTGGACTTCCTTTTGCCTCCAATATACTTAAAAAGCCTTTCTTGTTGTCCTTGACCTCTCTTGCCAGGTTTAGTTCTAAGGAGGCCTTAGCTTTCCTTGTCAGGGCTTGTCAGAGGAAGATTCTGTGTTTTTTAAGGAAATCTCCAGAAAGCCAGGAAATAATACTGAAGGGGATGATGGGTAGAGAGATCTGATGCAAGCATCAATACATAACACAGGCACGTAAAGGAATTATAAACTTGGATATAGATTAGCCAAAAAACTAAGAAGCTGTGTCTACCAGCTCAGTGCTCTTCATTATCTGTGGACAGGCAAGTGCATATATTGGAAGTCACCACTGCTCGCCACAGCCCTTGCCATCAGTAAGTGAAATTAGAAAAGTAAGGAATCTTTTCTTAAAACTAAACAAGTGCCAGTAATGAAAGTTGCTGTGATAGCATGAGTACTAAATCCAAATTTTAAATATAGTGTAGGTATCCTGAAATCCATAGCTCTGTCAAATGTACTTCCTTCCAAGCCCACTCATACTGATTTGTTGAAATGAATTACAGACTTGTGTGTAGCTCTTCCCTGTATAAATTATTCAGCTGTGACAGTAAATAATTAGTGTTCAATCCCTTAATTATTGAGGGAATATGTTTTTCTGCTCCTTATCATCATCTCTGGAAGCAGATATGTCCTGGTTTGAGTTAGAATAGAACAATTCTGTTCAGTGATTTTACTTTTCAGCTAAGTTCCAAGTGTTTAAAATGTTTTGGTTTGAGAGCATCCCATCATAAAGGTACTTAATGTAAATGTAATGTAGAATCTAAGTAGATTCCTCATTTCTTCTTGAGGTGAAGTGTCTATAAAATTATTTAAGAAATTATTTCCCACACCTTTCAATCTTCCTCTTGCCATATTAATTCTTCACTTGTAGCAATAAGAAATGTATAAACCAAGGATAAGATACTGGAATATCTAAAATAAATGAAGATAACAGATATATGAACCACTCAAGTGGTCCTTTATCACTGTGCTGAACTTGTATTTGCAGAGACTCCAGCTTCATAGAAATAGTACACCTTCTGTCAAAACACCTTCAGTACACCCAGCTGAGAAAAGACTCAGTTTTCAGAGGGCAATGAGAAACAGATTCCAAAAGAAAAGTTACAAACCCAAATTTAATTCTGCCATTAGCAAGAAGTCACACTCTCTGGGTACACTACATCCGAAGGCAGATCCATAAGCCAGCAGCTCAGCTCCCAGGGACAGCACAGCACGGTTCTGCAACCCCTACTCATCAGGTTAGATACTCTCAAGCCTAAGTAAACAAAATTACACATCAGAAACTCTCATGAGTTAACTGAGAGGGTGATCACACAACCTTTTATAGCAGTAGAGAGGACTGAAACCACAACGGTCCTGAGGGAACCGTTGTATGGGGAGCTGAGCTTTGTTAGAAGTGCTCAAAATGAAACAAAAATTATTTTCTTCATGAGGTAAAGGAAGAAGAGAGCTACACAAAAGGAAAAGGATCATGTGCAAAATGTTTTTAAATGTTTCCTCAGGGGTCTGTTGACAGAGTTTCTGTGATGAGTCTAAACTAAACTTTTCACAAGTGGTCAGTAAAGGGCATGTTTCTAATGCCCTGCCACTGAGACTCTGAGTTTCAGGTTGCTGAAAAGATAAATACTCACCCCTGTATCCAAAGCTAGTGGAAGATAGACTTTAAAAGCAATGAGGGGGATAAAAATGCAAAGTGCTCTAGAAATGGATAAATTCATGGTCTGGAAGCACCCTGACAGTATATACAAAGAGGCAAGATAATAGCTTGCAGCAAGTCATTAACTTTAAAGTGTCTATAAACTGGCTTTTTTTGTGCAGTAGACACAAGCATCTTATTTTCTAGTAAAATAAAAAGAAATTAGCTTAACGTCTGCCTGATAAGCATATCTGGAGAGTCACTGTGCAAGAAAAAAAGAAAAACAACGATCACAATCTAAATTTAATACAATCAATTCAGTGCCTATGCATTACAACAGTGATTAGAATGGAAAAGTACATGCAAAATGAAGCCTTATGTACCTCTGTGTGCAATTACTGTGGTTGAAAGATGGCCTGAGCTACACAACAAACCACAAAACATTCTCGTTGATTTGCTAAATACACTTTGCTGCACTCTGAGCAAAATGGGGAAATTCTAGCAACAGACCTAGCCAAAGAGTTTGGCAAATTCGGGTTCCACAATCTTAATTCTAGTATTCCTTAATGCTTAACTTAGACCTTTCCAGCCTTTGTGGAAAGCCAACTAAAGGAGGAAAGATTCACCACATTTTCACACTATGTGCCAGAGATCAATAAAACCATGACCACTGGAAGAGACATATACAGCATACATATAAACAGTGAAGTCCAGCACATTAGTCTCCCAAACCCTATTTGCAATACTCTGAAACAAATGGACAGAAAAGCTGTTGCAAATCTTACTAATTTGTTAGGAACCAGGTGCAGTTTCTCAGTATGGACTTACTTAGAATGAAGCTTTAAAAATAAAACAACCCTGATTTATTACTACCATATTTGTCCAGAATACAAAAAGTGAAAGATGCCTGTCAGAAACCTCCTCCTTACAGCAGTGGTTGTAACTTCAGGATAGGATTTTTTTCATCAAACAGATAAATTTGTAGTTAATACTCAACAGGGAGACATGCCCAGCCAGTATAAAAATAGAGCAAGTACCTCATCTGAAGGAACCCAGTGCCTTCTAGTAAATTGAGACAAGCTGAAAATCACAGAGGAGGAAAAATGAAACTATTGCTTTACTTTAGAGAATTAAATGACAACTTGTGTAGAAATGTCCCCCAACTTATTTCTTTTTTTATTTACTTGTTCATCCAAACCAGACATGTCAATAGCAGTAAGGGCTCAAAAAGATTCGTAAAAACACTTCAGATCTGCTCCCTAAATGTATTTATTGTAACTTTGAAACCTCTTTTCAGAATTCAAGGTATTTCTTGGTCCCAATAGGATGAAGAAGGAAATTACAAGCATATGTGAGAAATATATCTCAGAATGTCTCTTATTCTACTGAAAACAAATACTTGGCATTGCTTTGTCTCCAGTATGTTTCCACATGGTAGAAATCATGGATATCTTACCACTTCTAAAGAAAAAGATGATGAAAAATGTTATCATCAAGTAAGCATTGTACAATGCTACTACAACAAACTAAACAGGGGGGAAATGCTTTATACACCAGCATAAAATTTCTGCAAGTACCTAATTTGTACTCAAAATGTTTAGCAGCATCTTGATTTTCTTCCGGATTTTTTCATTTTTTTTCTTGGGAGATAACACATCAACACTTAAGGACTGTTACCTCAGATAGAAAAGTCCAGCAACGTCTCCAGTTAGAACAAGTTCATTTTAACATGATTTAACATTAAATATATGTCTCAAAGTGATTCTACTAACCATTTTCCATTTTTTAATGCATATATCTTTCAATGCAAGACAAAATTCAGTATCTAGAAATATCTGCTCCCAGAAGCTTAGTTACTACCAGGGCCACACTAACTTAATTATCCCATCTCCAATAATTGAATCTGTGAGTTTTACTAAATATCTTCATAACATTTCTCTTTGCAAATGAATTAACTGTGTATGTAGCAAATGTGTTTTCCCCTTCTAAGTCCTTCTAAGGTGCCACACCCTTCTAGGATGACACGTTTGTTTGTATCGGAAATGTGATTCTTCCCAGATACAAGGTGGTAAGACACCGTGTATGATGGTCAGATCCACCAGTTACCCCATATATCTTATAGAATCCTAGAATCCTAGAATGGTAGGAGTTGGAAGGGAACTCTGGGAGCTCAAGTCCAACCTCCCTGCCAGAGCAGGATCACTCAGGGTGTACACTGAAAAATGATTATATACATGAATTCTAATTTTGAACTGCTGCTCTTAGTTTACAGCAAATTAAAAATAATGGCTGGATAAATGTGTCTGCATATCTAATTTCCTACCTGGATTGAAATATTATTTAAAATTAAAATCAGTAGAAAATTTACTGAATTTACGGAAGTTATTATTACTTTTCCAATTCGAAAATGCCTTTTATTAGTATTGATTTTCCCAGAAGTTCAGTATGTCAGAACAGCTGAATTTACCCATTTTTAATCACTTTGATCTTCAAGCTTCTTTCACAAGTTCCATTAAATTCAATTCCATTTTTATCTGAGCTTTTATTGATGATTTCATTAATAGTTCCTTGCAAGAGAGGTAACGGCTATTCATACATCTGAATCAAGAAATCATCATCCTTCTTTAATCCAGCTCCAGTAAAGAGAAGAAAATCCTGCCTAAAACAAGAACTGGGTTTCTCCTTGACCAAAATCCAGGATTTCTTAAGAGCTTCTGAAATTATTTGAATTACAAACACACAACCTAGCAAAAATTGCCAGTCCAGTTTTATGATTAATAAAAAGTTGGTTAAACAGTGCAAGACAAAAAAAAAAGCAACTTTCTTTCCTCTGTGGACTTAGTTTCTTGCAGAGGCAAATCAGATTTGACAACAAACTACTAAGAATATCCTGCTGGCCTCCCCGGTGTAAAAAAGCAATGCAACAGACTTGGGTTACCTAGAAAATACACAAGATTTCTTCCTATAGCTGAAACAGCTCAACTGGAGGAGGGAAAGGCAAGAGGGGGAATTTAGGCATTATCCTCCTTGTGTGGAATAATTACTAATCAGAATATAGCAATACAGTATGTTTCCACATGGAGGATATGCTTGAAATGTCCAGTCACTTGTATTTGGACCCACCTTGAGAATTTTTCCAAACATTTCCTGACTGCTTGCACTTGCAGTCTGTCTTCAGCTCCAAAAGTAGATGTGGTAGGTTAGAAGGCATGAAGAAAAGAAATGAAGCTGACAAAACAAATTGTATAGCACTTTCTAATATCATTTTTTTGTCTATACTTTCTTTTATGCTAAAGCCAACGGGACTGACGGTCCCAAGTCCACGAGACTAATGGAACCACGAGAACTGTTGCAGCAGTAGCTACTGCATGTCTTTTTTTACCCAGCTGGCACTCTGAAGCCCACACGATAAGTAGGAGGCATTCATTTTACTTCAGGAAAGTACTCTGAGTACACATCACTGTTGCAAAACACTGCACCCATACACACATGAAAAACAAGCCTAGTTCAGGGACATCAAAAAAATAAATCACATCTCTATAATAGCATAAAGATTATTTCAGGGAGGCAATTCTACTTTTCTTTTTTTTTT